>OX246738.1:113023598-113133924 GCA_945910005.1 Isoperla grammatica | reverse complement strand
TCAACTTCTTGTGATAATCCTTAGCAAAGTGTGAGAACTAACTTCTTCGTCACTAGTGGTTGCGTCTCAATCTGGTTTCGGACCATTCTGATCGTAACTCGTCTTTACTCGTTCACTAGTGGCTACTAGTGGTTGCTGATCCAACCACTACTCTCGTAAAATGCATTACTGGTATCGAACCATTTTGATCGTTCCCAAAAGCTCCGCCTTATTACGCATATCGACTATCGAGTACTTCTGGACTATCAAGACAAAAACAAAGATGAGATCAAGGGTGATGGGATCGCTATTGAATGTTGTTTGAGTGTGAAGGGCCGAGGGGTGTTACCACATTCTTTATAGTTATTTTAAAATGATAAAGAGAACCTTAGTTGGTTTATAAAAATACCTACTGACCACAATGATAAACTGAATTGCACCTCAACCATTTTGATTGAATAGACGTAATGATTAGATACCAAACTAAGTTCTTATCGTTTCTTCCTACTAGATAAGGCCTAACTGATCTTAGTCCCGATTAAATAAAAATACATTAATCAATCAAACAATAAGTTTCAGCCTCACTGACTCTTGACGTAATTTAAATTTATCATTTACAACCTATGTGGAAAGATAGGCCAACAAACACGCACAGATCCTAATGCAGGCTGTATAGAAACCAAACACTATTTGAAAAAATTCGAAAAATAAGAAACTCAAACTCCCCAAAAAATGTTTGAATACGAAAATCCCATGAAAACAGTTCTATTAGTGTTGTAGGCCGACCCACACGATCATTAAGTCTGTAGCTGGAAATTACGACATTAATTAAGCTTATTGTAAATTACCTTGTTTTCGACATTTCTACTAAATTAATTTGTTTATTATAGATGTTTGTCAGAAATAATTCCACTTCATTAGTGTTTAAAATATTCGTCGTCATCAGTTGCCCTAATTGTGATTGCGATACAATTAGTCATTATGAGTCTTGTTGATACGCGTAATTTCCGGTTGGCTGTGAATGTGATCTTCAGTCAACAAGTCTTGCATCATCTTACTGAGACATCAGGTAGATTATTGAGTGGGCTCTCACACTGCGTAATTAATACTAATTTATCGTTACCTGATCTTCAGGTGACTCCTGAGAGCTGTTAGTAGGACTCAGTGTTGAATTCAGCTATGATCCCCGGGGGGCAAAGCCCCCTCGGGAATTGTCATTCGCCCCCCCGGGAATAAATTGGCTACAAGCTTTATATATTTATTTTGTAATGGCACGGAAATATTGCTTTGAAGGTTTAATAAGAAAATAAAGTTTTCTGTGTGTCACAAAAGTACTTAACAAGAGATGCTGAAACAATCAGAAAAAAGCAGAGAAGGGCCAGGCTTATCTAAACTCCGTCTCAAATTCAACTGGGCATCAAGTGGCCAGCTGTGAATAAACATGTCAACATGGAATACTTACACTTTCACATGTGTTGAACATATATTTTGCGTAAATAGTATTTTTAATAATATTTTTGTATCAGGACACTTGACAGTTTATTAGTAAAAGTAATGTGGAAGCGGTGATGGTTTTGAAAACTTGCCCCCCCCCCCCCCCATTCAATTTCTACACCCCCGGGATTTTAAATAGCGCCCCCGGGGACAAAACTCTGAATTCAACACTGGTAGGACTCAAACCCCAATCCCAGCATTCGCCTTTGCTTTACGACTGAGGAAACCATCAGTCACGATTGCCGGTAGCGGGTATCGAACCGGGGACCACCCTCGTACGCAACGCAGAGCCATCTCTATCGGAGATATATTATATCTGAATGAATTTACATTAGAAATCATGATTACCTATTGTTAGGAATTTAAACATTTTTCATTCCTCCCTGCATCAATAAATACATCAAAATAAATTTGTGTTTGTCTACCCACTAAGTTACAAGAATTAATTTTCCGTGGGGGAGATTTATACAATTTATTGTGTGCTTCGTTGCTATGACGGCTCCTAAGTCACCGTATACAGTATACTGTACATGTACACGAACCAGTATCTGATAGATTCAAGTCAAGTTCTAAAATTATAAGACCCCAGCCCGAACTGGAAATCGAACCCTGGACCGTCTTCATTGGCAGCAGGAATAAACACATAGACCATCCAGCCACAAAACACATACGTAAATATAACTAAAATTTCGTTTTAGATGCTAAACCGGTGAACGTACGCTACTAAATGCTAATTTTACAAAAAAAGTTCTTCCTATTCCTATTAAGATTTCCAGAATGCCAATTTTAATAATAAAATATCCCGATTGAGGATCGAGCCGAGATCTACAAAGCTTTTATGAAACACATTCCTTCCCTGTATTCTTCTTGCAAGAGGGTTTGGGCCCTGAAGTCTTGTGTGGCCACTCAGGTGCGCAATAATCTCCAAATAATGAAGCCCACAGAGTTGCTGTTATAACTTACTGAACAGTTAATTAAGTTTATTAGGCCTGTCCGAACCAACTTTCACACCTTATCAAGCAACAATGCTCTCGCTAAAGGCTTTGCTAGACGACAAAAGAAGACAAGACTACTTTCAAGATGTCTTCAGAACTGTGAATACAACTCGAACAGAAACTTCTTTAAACATTTGACAATCGCAGCAGATTATATTAGCAGATAATGATAATGAGACAAGACCAAAGATGAGATAGTGTTGAGTGAGTGAGTTACCCACTGAGTCAACCCTTTCACTGAATGGATGTGTGTCAGGAGCCTAATTGGCCAGGGCTCCATTGGTCATCACACAACTGGCATTCTTTTTTTACACCGTTCAAAAGAATCGAAAAGGTTATCCAACTGTAATCTGCTAGAAGACATATTCTGTCGTTATTTATAGCATTAGGTTATGTCCAAAAATCTGATCCAAGGAAGGACAGCTCACTGTAAAAACCACGCGAATTTAAAGATTTATAGTTAGTTATATTTTGAGAACACTACACAATGTTAAAAAGTTAAAAATATCGGTAATGTAGTTTTGTAAGTACTAAAAACTCAGTCAGCAAAATTTTAAATAGTGCAATCATTACGGTTGCTATTATAACTAAGGCAGCCAATTTAAGAATTAAGAATTAATTAGCTGCCCTAATGACGGCAATTTGAAATTTTGCTAACCCACTTTTGGTTTCTTCACTATGACATTTTGCCCTGTCTTCGTACTGTACATAGTGAACCTTATATGGATGCACACAAGGGTACAAAAAGTTCGCAAATTTGGATCACTATGAATGAGTCTACGCTTGAGCTACTTTTAAAATTGATATTTAATTTGCTTGTTCGAGCCTTGTGTTTCTTTGTCACAACCAGACGCGGTTCGAGAGTGGTGTGGGTGAAGTGGGGGGGGGGGGGGGGGGGGCGGTTGAGTGAGGGGAGAGCTATTCAATACTGATTCTTTGGCGATCGAGCCATAATTGTTCAGTAAAAATAACACACATATTCACATAATAAACCATTGCCGAATAAAGGGAACTAACAGGCGACTGGAGTATGATAACTCAATAAAGTAGTATAATGTGTATGAGGGGACATGCTATTCGTTTCCTATGTACTTTATTGTCTGTAGGTGACTCGTAGGCCAGATAAAGGTTGTAAGGAAAACGTAAAAATTAGGTTAGGAATTAATTAAAAAAAATTCTCAATGTTTTTTATTATGGTAGGTCTTACTAGGCTCATTCTCGTTGTAATGTGGCGTGTGTGATGTGTACGACTGTACGTGTCATGTCCTATAGATGTTGCACAATAATCTACAGACACTTGTCTTAAATGTACACGTCTTGTAAAAACGGCTGATTGGAATATGTTGGAACAATTTATTCAAGTCATCTATTTCTAAAACTGTGATCTACCTTTATTTCCACACAACATGGGAGTCTACTTATTCTTCATTATTGTAATAATAGAGACGTAAAGGAATAAGACATAATAATGAGAAGATTACATTCAGGCAGACAAATTTAAAACACTGTATACATGTTTTGCTATGCAGCCTATGCAATTTATAGATATATCAGAGAAGTTAAGAGTTTAAACATGTAAAAAACGGGAGTAAATTATTTCTACTAAAACAGAATGGAGGTAATCGTGTTATCATAGAAGTAACGGTAAACATTTTTCAGTAACGACGCAAACTTTGGCGCCCTTTACTAAAAATGAAGTTATTTATTGTGTTTCCCAGGTCTGGGGGTCATTGGTCCAGTCGTTACTCTGCTTGTCGTAAGAGGCGACTAAACGAGGTCCTACCTTCAATACCACTTTTCTTACAATATCCATTCCACTTATCCGTGTCCTCCAAGATCCTCCCCCGTTTGACCCCGGGATCGAATATAGATCGAGGGCAGCTCTGCCAGTCGAAACATGTAACAAGGGGGCCAACGTCATGTGCCCTCACAGTTGAGTATTTACAACATTTTTTAGTATAATCTATCAATTCGTCAGATAACGCGCAAATCACTTGCTAGTCCAAATTTAATTACAGAAAAACAGGTTCACTCAATATTTGTCGTAGTGTTGGTTGGCCTGCAGTTATTTTGATGTCGCTGGGATCAGTCGTCAAGGGGTCCCACTTAGATTTCTTGTCACGGATACAAACTTTGGGGGAACTTTGAATTTATACACATCGAAGTCGTTTTAGTGCTAGGAAACTCCCAGTTTCCTTCCATCATGTCACAAGATAGCGTTTTGCATATTAAAGTCAATTTACGCAAGTTGATATTGAAATAATATTTCTATACATATGTGTGGGCGTGTTTATGGGAATGGGATAACAATGCTCGCTCATCCACACTCGTTGTCTATTTCAGTATAGGGATGCTGATGTTATTCACAAGTTCCGCGTTCATCTAGTGCTTAGTGCTTATTAGCACAACATCTTACGGCGCACTTATTAAGACATTAGTGGCAATAGAGGACCTAGATTACAGCTAATGACAACTAAAGATAAACAAGCCGCGGGCAATGCGTTAACAAGTCTCTAATACTCTAATCACTTCCCTCCCCCGGTCGTTCACTTCGAACCCTATATTAGATCGATTCTCGCAAATTAAAATGTAACCATAGAAGTATATAAATGAAACCAGTTGCACAGTTCCCACAGTTGCATAATTAATTACACTATCATAAATATTCAACAAACCTTTAATTACATTTTATTACTTAACCCTCTTCCCCTCTTCCAAACACCACCCAATGTCTGGTGTAAGAGTTTAGAGCGCAATTTCCTGTAACCAATCAAAAGTACGCTGCAGAGATCAGCTTTGTCAACACGGCCCCCCCCCCCCCCCCCCCGCGCGTGGATCTACCCCGGAGTCGTCGGTAAATGTACAGCAAGCGTCATCTCCATTGGTTGGCTGGGAGTATCGCGCATGGGTATTGGCCGTGAGCGTCATGTACACGTCGGTATCGGGGGGGGGGGGGGGGGGGGGGGGGGCGCCGCCGTTAGGGTGAATGATAGGGGAATTTAAGGTTCATTATCTAAGTGAATGTTTGAGGGGTTGGTTATAATTATTGTGTTTTAGCGAGTGTTGGGTGGGGGAGGGGGGGGAGGGGAGGTAGCGGGGTGGGTTAGCGGCTCAGTCTCGCATTGTCAGCGCGGCGAGTGGACGTGCCTGCCTGCTCAGTGTCAGCATGATGGATCATCAGCAAAGAACGTCGGAGGACACCAGACCACGAGGTGTCTACAGCATTGACCAGATACTCGGTACTACGCGGACACCGGTTGACCTCAGACCTAAAGAAGGTTAGTGTTTTACGTCACGCACCCCTGCTTGACACATGGGGTGACATTTAGACATTTAGCTAAATACAAGACACACGGGTCTGTGATAAGTGCTGTCAACAAAGATGTACATCTATAATCTTTGCTGTAAGCAATTTACGAGTCATGAAGAGAACATTTAATTGTTTGAGATCAATGATTGGGATAA
This sequence comes from Isoperla grammatica, assembly GCA_945910005.1. Taxonomy (NCBI): domain Eukaryota; kingdom Metazoa; phylum Arthropoda; class Insecta; order Plecoptera; family Perlodidae; genus Isoperla; species Isoperla grammatica. The sequence goes on along the minus strand of OX246738.1, from coordinate 113,127,991 downwards.
CGATAAAATATGTAATTTCAATTGTTTGGACATTTATTTAGGGCGTACCGGAAGATTTGATAACGAATTCGCCGGTACGCCCTACAAATACGTTTCCCAAAAAATTAAAAAGTACAAATTCGTACTAGGAACACCATATTTTATGGTAATGACAGTGCAAACAATTAGTTGTGTGCATTTATTATTATATTTTGTTGTTGTCTGCATGATTCCCGTTAAAATATAACACCAAATTCTTACGACTAAGGCCCGGTTTTTAAATCGGTCATTAACGGGGCCGTTAACCGGGCATTAGACCTATATAGGTGAGCAATTATCCCTCTATCGATGGGGGTTCCGTATCGTGGGCAACCGGTGCCCGCAAAGAGGGCTCTCTTACATCTCTACTTACCGGGCCCATATTCCTCATAGCCTACATTATAGGGCACTAGCAACACCAAAAGACAACAATGAAACAAATTAATTGAATCGATGGACAAACAACAAGCTGTCAAAAAATAATTTCTTCTGATTTTGGAAAACAACACAAAAAACAAACAAATACACATACAAAACTTTCACTTAGTTGTTGTCTATCATTACAAGTTTTAAATGACGAGCAGTTACTATTGCTACACTTGTTTTTATTTCTATGGTTGCAATTTTATTATTTTGACAGCTGATTGTGTGTCCATCACTTCAATTCATTTGTTCCATTGTTGTCTGTTGGTGTTGCTAGTGCCCTATACAATCGTGCTCTAACTATCTTCCTTGACATCCGTACCGGCCCTCTTTACGACCTGAAGGCTCACCGGCCCTCTTTACGACCTGAAGGCTCACCGGCCCTCTTTGCTCCGGGATGGAATAGATTCAGGGTAGCTCTGCCCATCGTAACAAACGGCAAGAATACTAATGACATCATATAACCTAGCAGTAATTGAGTACTCGTCAAGCAATAAATAATACAATGATTGAATAATTAGACACTATTCCCGTACACGATCAGCTTACGATTGTAATTATGTTTTTGTGAAAATTGACTGTTGGTTCTCTAATGACTATTATTCTATTTGGTATAGTTGTGGACTGACTATGCTTACAATATATCCAAATGGACCTAATATTTTCTGAATGGTGCAACATTGTATGGTTTTTACATTGTTGCCATTGTATAGGCAGACCCGATGGCCGATAGTACTACGTATTTATAAGACATCAGCATGTTATTAAATAATGGTTTCGAGGACGACCTGAAACAGGGGTTATTTAAACATGCAGGACCTAATGTTATCTGCTGCTACCGGTAAAACACAATATAATTGTTGCTATTTTCTCATCCCCCGCCCCCATAGGAGGCCACATCAAGAAGTTGATACAATATTTGTAGATGTTATCATTATTAGACCATCCGTCTTGTTCAATCTAGTCATCTATATTCTGCTGTTGTGGGCTGAGGAGTAAACTAAAGCAATCGGCATTAGAATTACTAAATTGTTACTAACTTACTGGCCACAACGTAACTAGAGTACTCAACTACTCATACCTACTTCCTGCCTTCATGCAATCTGTTTTAACGAAGATCAACAGATTCCTGACGTTATATCACACATTCGTACATCGGTACAAGTTGTCTTCCGCGCTTAAATGAGTGCACGTCTCATTATAGTACCTTCCGCTCTTGGAATTTCCAAAGTATCTAACCCAAGGGCGTGAATTACCTAAAACGCAAAACTGTGCATTTTAATTGTAACAGGCACCGCTTTTTCCAAACACGCAATTTTCCCAGAATGGAATAGTATTATAAAGTGTCCGCATGGTTCTTGACCAATACTTTCAATATAAATGCCACTATTTTAACAGGGAAGGATACACCTACGTCAAAAACCGCAACAAATTTTCATTTTAAATTTATATCGCTAGAATGGGCTTCGAAATCAAAAATCTGAATCAACAGCGCACTGTGGTTTAGTAAGCCCTACACATTGAATGCGCTAAGTCGTGACTTATATTATAATCAGTATGTTTTTTTATAAATGATTAATTTTATTACTAATTATCGAATTATAATCAAAATACTACGCTTATGTTTATAATATTTTATTCAATCTGTAGGGCTTACCAAAGCTAAGTTCGCTGCTGATTTAGATTTTCGCTTTCTTGTTGCAATCTTGAGATATTATTTAATAATGAACATTTTCTGCGGTTTTTGACGTAGAGACTACCCTTTGCCCTTAAGCCACTAATTTACCAATTCAGACTGTGCACGGCCCCACTATTTCACCTCGTTTACTCGATAGACGTACCTGAACCTAAACATGGTTTCACACATAGTATGTTTGCCCGAGCTATTGCGCTATCTACAACATACAACATACAACATCCCCTGCATGTGATGGTGTCAACACGATATGTCTGTATTGCGTCACTTCCTATGTCGATATATTAAGGGATAACGAAATAAACAATGAAAAAAGAAAGTTAATAAACTAATGGATGCTATCTGTAATATACTTACTGATGCAATACTGGTGCATCAGATCTATAGAAACGATTGACAACGCCAGATACTACAGTAACTCATATTGAGGATTTGGTATGCCCCCCCCCCCCCCCCCCCCCAAATTCCGAACATCAAATCAACATTATATTCAACAATTAAAACTATAGGATTGGGAAATTACACTGCAAATAAAACAAATAACTATAATGATGTTATCATGACTTTAATTATATATAAATCGAATTTTATCCATAATTATATGTATATGTAAATCAAATTAATTTTGGTCAAGTCAGAATACGGCTCGAATATGCGTTGCCCAATCACAACTTGGTTGCTTGTCTTGTCTTGATAGCGGGATCGCATTCAACTACAATTATTATTAATAAACTGTCCTTGATAACTACAGACAAAACAGATTCTAAATAGGTCACGAAATCTGACTTTTCATCTGTTCTATTGAAATAAATAAATTAACTTGCAAACTTGAAGTAAACAATTGATTCTTTGAAGTTGAAGTTATTACTTCTGTGCGAATTCAAACTTAAATCTGTTTAATGTTTTTAATTATTTTCGTTAGTAGGTGACTAAGGTACACGGATCTGTCAAATTCATTTCATTTTATAATTTAATTTAGTTTAATATTGTGTTCGCCGATTATTGTTGCTTGATCAGCCATGGCTTCTCCGTTACAGCTTTGAAACATTGTTTGGACATGGATGTAGTATGGTGATTTTATATCGTCTTGTAGCATAAATATATAAATTAATACATTTGTATGCATAGTCCACAAGAACTGATTTTCAGTGGGGAACATTTATACAATTTATGATGTTCATCGTTCTTATGACGGCTCCAAAGTTACCATTTAAATGTAAAGTCAATTACCAAAGTTTTAAAACCTCAGTTCAAATTGGTAATCGAACCTTGGACCCCCCCCCCCCCCCCCCCCCACTAGACCAAAGAACGAGCCCCCCCCCCCGTTCTCTCGATTAGTATCATTGCCAAAATATGAGACGTAAATCAATCACAGCTAAGTAAATTACTCCTCATATAGATTGAAGCAATATATAACACAAGTGTCACAACAGTAAATTACATTATCACCCTAAATGTTGAAATGCGTGTTCAATTCGTAAAACTATTCTCATCTCAGAGGTCTACTTTCTCCGGAAATCCCTGAATATTTGAAAGTATGTAACGTTTAATCCAGTTCATTTATAATCATAATTCACCAACATTTCTCATACGGCATTTAGTAGTAATAGTCTCGTGTTAACAGTATAATAACTGTTCTAAATAATTAACAATAGATGCAGTTCTATGATTATAGGTCCCAATATCTGGTTGACATTATTCCAAGAATCCAAATTTGAAGTTGGTATTTGTTTCTAGACTTCGTATTTCACGTTTACAAAATGCTTTATACTTATACTTAATCTTAACAGTCTTGATAGATGTTATACATAACGTATGAATACAGGAATGGAAATGTAATTGAATTGATATACCCTAACAGAAATAAGGAAAGAAACAAAATACAGACGCAACCCATTAATGTTCTAGAAGTCAATTATAGCCATAACGGAGGTCTCGGATTACAATTAATTGGAGATTGTTGTCAAATTATAATTTTGATTAATTATTCGATTAACTAGAACAATGGTAAAATAATAGAATTGAATATTTCTGTAAATATAAGTTGCGTACATTAAATCCTTCCGTTTGATATACATGACTTATTGGTTCCAAAAATAGTGTAATATATTTGTTATATTAATTATTAATTACTCTGATTATGATAGATACTATAAAAGTATTCTTATTTCATTTTAAAGTCATTAGCATTTGAATTCCTCATCCCCGAATAAGTAAGTGAACCAATTTCCACGTTAGTTTCACTTTGTGCACTAATTTGCCAATATAGGGAAACCTTAATCTCACTATATTATACACATTATAACACAAAGCTCGGTTTCTTGTTGTGGCTAAGGAACAGTCTATACTCTATATAGTTCATTATACGCTTTGTAGACTTACTCTGATATTACGAAACTATGTATTCGACAACTGATTTACAAAATTTGACAATAAATATAACTATTTGTTAGCATTTTCCATATGTGAAAATCATTCCGATATATGAAATCACTTTTGGTTCGAGCAAAGCTTTGAGTGCCCATCAAGAGTGAGCTACAAATAGAAGGAGGGGGGGGGACGACTCACGAGCCCCCTATAGAGCGCGTTACGCGTCAATCAATCCTACGACAAGTATCCATTTACAAACGAGAATTCAAAGGAAAAGAAAATAATTACGAAAACGAATTCTAACAAAAAACAATCACTCACAAATTTTACATCAATTTAATTACACTAACATTTACGCTGACATAACCATCCGTATTGGTAAAACATTGTTACACATTGACTTATTCTAAGAGAAGAATCACCGTTGGGACAAAACTGTAAAAAACTGACCAACATATAGCAATTGTACCAATTGGGGTTTAATTACGTTTTAGAAGCTTATGACGACTGAGGAGCTAACGCAATTAGGTCTGTTCGTTCTGTAGTAGCAGTCGCACTGCTGAGGCGAGTTGGAGCAAAGGCATATGACCAGGCCCGGCTTAAGGGTAAAATCTCGTGTACGCGGGAAATGAAAATGCCGCCTATAATATATTTCCTCTGACAATAGCATATTGATAATCACCTATTTTAAAGATTAGGTAACAAGAAACTTCAAAAGGCTTTTGTATTATTTTGCTAAGGAAACCTGCTCAGTGATAATTCATGCCCTAATTGTGAGGAATAACCAGATAGAATGGACACGGTAAGTTTGAGCGGACTCATCCCTTAGCATTCACCCTAACGACGGTAGAAAATATTGGCATAACTTGATTATGATTCCCAGTGGTGGGTACTGAACCAGCGATCTCTTGAATCAGAGACTCGCGCGTTACACATTTATTTATGAAAAATTTGGTGCGAAAGAAGCAGGTAAAATAAATAAGTAATTCCACCCCAGCTAATGTTAATATGTTTTATTTTAATAAAAACAATTATTTGTATTTAAATTAACTAATGTGAAATGAGTAATTATCAACGTAAGCTTAAAGGCGCGTCTACACAAAATGATTAATGTGTAAGTCGTAAGGTGAATGGTTTATGGTTTAATGTTTAAATCGTAACGTTGTCCCCGCCCCTATATATTTCTTTGAAAGATCTGCGACTACGTAACGAACGTTGATTGGATGGTCGTAAGCCTTACGACAGTAGTTCAATCTTGTTCAACTACTCTTTAACACTAATTATTAAACATTACACCTTACGACACTGTGTGAACGCTAACACGTAAATCATATGCCTGAACTTGCTTAAACCATAAACCTTAAACATTAATCATTTTGTATAAACGCGACTTAAGAGTATAAGGCACCCAACTCAAACAATTAACAACTATGTATGTATGTGCAACTATTTATGTGTCATCAGCGAGTAAGTTTATGAACTACTTGAAGGGGTTGGTCTGCTTTTTCAACTGGTTGTGTTATTTTAATATTTTACTGGGCAAGCACAATTATTAGTATTATGCTCCTTTAGAAGAAGAAGAAATTATTGAATTCTGTGTAATACATTTATTAAAATATATACGTAATAATAATATTTAAGACATAATTATGCCAGGCTATAGTTTGGATTGATACACGTTACATAATTTGTATTTGTATATGCCTACAAAACACCTCTAAAACATATACTGTCTAAAATTACCTTATGCAGCTTATACAACTTTACAAGGAAAATGTGATTTTCCGATAAATGTTATGAAAGTTACTGAGGCGTGCTCTGCTTTCTAAAAGACGTAGCAAGGCAAAAGGCATTATCCTGACCCGCCCTCCCCGAGTCGGAGTACACCCCTCACCTATATCACGAGTATTTAGGAGGCCGTCCTCCCGAATGTCTGCTATCTCCGTCCCGTCATCCTTGCCCTCGAGATCGTGCTCCGCGTCGGCGTCAACGTGAGACTCATGTCTGTCGGCGCCCCCTCCCCCCTCCCCCCAAAAACGATCAAAAATTTTGACATTGTACTCTTTAAAATAAGAGCTTCTTCTGCCCGAGCTTTCTTTTTTTGCCGTCTCCCATCCCGAAGGTTTTTTATGTTTTCTATCCATGTATGCACTTCTTAATTTGAAGAAAAACACATCCTACTCGAGCAAAGAGACAACAGAATGCAAAAGTGATGACTGACTAGCACAGGTTGCGGGTCTTGAAAACACGTGTATGTCGCCTATGTAGGTACAAATTTGCCGCCTGTTCGAAATCACCTGCACCTCATAGAACATATCAACCCTTCAATAAAGCGAAGGATGAATGGAGAATGAAAGATGAAGAGTGTTGGATAAAGCCGTCGTATTTGAAAAAAGTCACGTACTTCGTTAAAAGCCTGATTGGACCAAACCACAGTCTTCAAGCCTCCAAGGTGTATATAAGGCATGTTGTACAATAAAACTTGTAATAAGTTATTGGCACGCTCTTTGCTAAAACCCGTCGTGTAAAATGTGTTATTACCTTGTAACTTTAAAATGTTCTACTCAATCCTTGTCTTAAATTATTTTTTAAATAGGCGGCACTCCTCCGAAGTGCCGCCTATGCAATTGTGCCGCCGTACGCGGTCGCGTACGTCGCTTACGCCTAAAGCCGGCCCTGCATATGACGTCATAGGAGTTGGTAGCACATTGGAGTAGTTTATAAAAACGAACGGTTTTGTAGCAGATTTTGTTGCGCGGCAAATCAATTCTCAATTACCTTGAGATACCAGCATCAACCTAGAGCTACTGAATAGAATATTTCATAGAATAATAATATTAAAAAGTCCCTCCAGGCCAAGTATCACACTATTATACTCGAAAGGCGAGAGTAATTGTTATTTACAGTAGGGCCTATAGGCTTAGACCTAGGCCAACTCATTGGTGAGAGGTTTGGTACAATTCCACTAGGCCTAGGCCTATAGTGTAGAAAACACTATTTATTTGAATTTAAAATGTATGCTTAGCATATAGAACTCACCTGCACTATAAAATATGTAATGCCCATCCACTTTTTCTCGGCCATTCTCTCCACAAGCAATCTTTCACACTTCTCCATCCATATTTAGGCCTCAATTACTCCATAATTACGCGCCTTTTTGCAACCTGCTACAACTTTACTGAAAACGCTCCACCTCTCGAGTAGGAGAACTTTCAGTAGAGTTGTAGCAGCTACCATTTCGTAATCGAACACTTTTGTAGCAGCGCCAACTTACTACCAAAGCGCCTGCTCCCATAGAACGAACGCTTTTGTAGTACTGTCGCACATTGTAGTAGACAGAACGAACAGACCTATTGTTGTTTTAAATCGTTTATGTTATTTGTATCTATCCACGTTCTACATGAAATTCTAACTCTTTCTCATACACGCTTGGTGTGTTCTTAATTTATTGTTTATTTTAAACAACAAAATGTGATAAAGACAATAATATAATAAAGAAATAATATATTTTCATTTCGCCACATTAGCAGGTAAATGCTGTGTTACTCATTACATTATATACGGTACTTTAAGAGATCTGTTAACACTTGAAATGTAATGTTATATTTTGCCAACAAAATGTCAGCGCCTATTTTACAAACATTTAACTTTTGACTCTATATGTTAGTGTACTTTATTAACATTTACCTTGTGACTCTAATGCTATGCTAGTTTCAGGGCATTGATTTTAATATGATAACCCTGTGGTTTGATCACGTTGTATTGTTTGGATTATATAATTATAATAATCAAGAGATCTATTAGTGTGTTGATCTTACTGAACAGTTTAGCCAACCATCCAAATCATGCCTGATATATGCAACGAAACAAACAATCTATTACTATTGTCAACATTAATATATCCAACGATTATATCATTTAAACCATTGGTATCTATATTTGATATTAATTTCAACTCTGCAGCCATGACAGAAGAAATCTGTATCTTCTTATGAGTCTGCGGTTTTCTGATCCTATGTTTAAAACTACTTTTAAAATCGAAATGTGAGAAAACAACACCAAACAGATACTATCAGGGTCAATAGATAACGAAAAAAATATATCCAAACTTCATTATATACGTTTGGATGAAATGCAATGATACGATATTGTTTTATCATCGTATTTAATCTAAAAGTAATGAATATTTCACTTATTTGATAAATAATACATTATTCATTGATCGCACATATGTACTGAATCTTTCTGATACTCAATTATAAGTATAATCACGTGATATAATTTGGTGTAGTTTAGTATAACAACTTGGATATATATTTCTCTTTGATTTTTGAGATCTAAGGAGAAATGAGTAAAGGAAGGAACGAGGGTTCCTATTATGTGGGATGTATTGTGTGGTTGTGATATGGGTGTCTATTGTGTGGCCTACATGAAGGAAGGGGATCTAGTCAGCAGCCCCGGGGTAGCGTAGAGCACACGTCATGACGTCACGATATGGGTATAACATTCAGATCTCCACCTGGTGATGATCAAGTGTGATAGCAGTGATAGTCTTGACATTTACAATTCTTTACATGTGCACTAATACACATTAAATATAAATGTAGATTACAAATCTACATGTAATCCCCATTAAACGTAATGTTCTGTATGCTCATCTATACCTTACGGAACACCGATGGTTTTACATTATCACAAACGAAAATCAAATTATATCATCTTACAATTCTCTTTCTTATTAATGTTTTTATATTCCAATACATATTTCCGTTTAGTACATGTTCTTAATTAGGTGTGAAATGTGTCCGGCAACATCACATCTCAAAAGGTAATCAAGAACATTTAAAAACGAAAGTATTGATTGGAACAAAGAAACATTCATAAGAAAGAACACTTAATTCTCTACAGAATGACATTTTTTTATTTACATTTGGGATAATGTAAACAGATTTTAAAGCAATTTTAACAGACCGAAATCGTAATTTCCTCGGAACGTCCACAGGCTGGGCGGACATACTAAATATAAATGTATATTACAATCCCCATGATACGAAATGTTCATTAAAAGTAATAATAATGAAACATACGTGAGATAAGCCCGAAAATTTTCGTGATTATGAAGTCCTATATAAATAAATTTTAACAGTAAACAATTGATTTCTGCGATTTGCGACAGTTGGCAATGAGAATCTGTAGGTGCAGGTTTGGCAAACAAGGAACGTTAATTGTGTTTGTGCAATCCTAGCTTTAGATGCACTGATGGCTGACTGCCGTTTAACCGTACCATTTATTTCGACAAGATGTTGCGATATTTCAGCTGATGAGAGGGCCCTTAGATATGCTTAGATAGAGCTAATTACGGCGCTCTAGATCTGCAATGCACAACAGTGAAAAATGCATCTTAGCATTACTATCAAGGACCCTTAGATAGAGCTAACCACGGCTTTCTAGATCTTCAATGACAACAATGCAAAATGCACCTTAATATAACTATCAAGGACCCTCAGATAGAGCAAATCACGGCCCTCTAGATCAATTCTGAAAATCATCTATTGTGGTTTGAGTTTAAGTGAGTTGCGTCTTGTCAGATCATATTAGATTAGTTATATTCCAACCCGCAATGCCACAGCTGGCCCAGCCTGCGCGGACAGAGACACAGAGACACAGAGAGCGGTCTGGCTCTTTATTCATCTCTCTGAAACACATCACGTTGTTGTGTTTTGATCATAGCTCACTATGGCGTAGCAATCAGCAACACAACATGGGACAACCGTTACTGTCATACCTACACTTGATGAATAATTACAATGTTGATTTATCTATATCAGTCACAACGAGTCTCTTACCGTCCTCAGATCCTCATATCTAGCACACCATTCATGCACACTAATTCAACGAAGATCAACAGATTTCTGGCGTCCTTACAAAAAATTGTTTAAGAAACAATAAAATACAGAAAAAAGAAAGAAAGAAAGAAAGAAAGAAAGAAAAAAAATTTAAAAAAATAATAAAACAAAATCAATAAAATAAATAAAATCAATAAAATCAATACAATAAATAAAATAAAATGAATAAAATAAATATATCTATATAGTCAATAATTAACATGGCTCACACTCTTTATGATTGCTGATACACAAAGATGGGTACGATATTAAATTAACTTATTGCAAGATGTCATAGACATCGTTGAGAAATGAGGTCTTAATTTGTCAGGAATGCAGCACCCACTCTCGCACAGTTACATTTAATGTTATATTTATCGAATTACCAGAACATACGAATAACAGAATCATTGCGGGGTTCATAGTTTCTAAAGATAGATATCTCAACTTGTCGATGACTAAAATTATACAGCAAGGAATGTCGCGTCCGTATTCACAGTTGTAGGTTGCTGGGGACTTGGTTTTTAGATGAAAAACAATATCCTTCAACATTGATACTGGTATTTGTATAATGTTTAGCGATATCTGATGGAAAGTATTAATTTTTAGTAAAAAAAAAAACATAATGATGCAAGTTATGATACAAAAAAAAATAACTCAGTTAAAAGTTATATTACTTCTAACTAATGTGCCTCGTTCCCTTCTTATCATGGCTCCAAGGTAACCGTTTGAATTTTACACGCATGCCAAGAGTAGCTTTGAGTCAATTCAAAAGGTTTAAATGTCTATCCTGAATAAAAAATATTCTTATTTTTAAAAGTTGGTAATGTTACTTATGCAGACATTTCTTAAATGGTTATGATACAACATGTATAGGAGTTTCACAAAATCCACATTCAATAAGTTCTAATTATTATTGTCATTGTTTAACGACGTTTTCGACAGCTACTTCATACATTGGGTCATACATCGGGAGGTAATTTGAGAAAAGGGACAAGTAGGCGGACTTAAAGAGATTAAGGGTCGAAATGAGATAAGGGGTACCTCGTTTTGTCACCAATTACGACCGGCAGAGTCACCCAGGGCCAAATTCCACCCCTGGCCCAGACGGGGAGTGGGGTAGGTCTACATCTTTTTGCTCCACTTGAGCGTTGCATCTTTTAACATATCAAATCTAATAAGCCGGGGGTAGGACCATTGCAGATATCATTACTATTATAAGTCTTACGCTTTGATTAGCTAAGCTAGCCCTACTATTGTAGCAATGAGACTTATTAAGATGTGCCCGAAGGCTTGAATACATAATCATATTCACTGGTATATTTCAATCTTTAGAGCTGCACCTGTTAAAAATGTATTAACATTTAAAAATGAATGTATAAAATAGCAGATTAACATACCGTGCCTGCCTTGAGATTTGAGCAATTGTCAAAACACTTTTGTTGCGTTTCTCTCATGTGTCGTGAGAACTGCCACTCACTTAGAGTGTATGTATAGAGTGCTGAGTAATCCCCTCTGTATGCACACTACACTAATAGGGATCGCTGCAAGCGAGGATATAGTCTTCCAATCCTTCTATAGCCATCTGCCCTGATGCAGACAATGCGCCATAGTTCTATGACTTCCGTACTCTCTATTACGCAGACAATGCGCCTAAGTTCTATGACTTCCGTACTCTCTATTACGCAGACAATGCGCCTAAGTTCTATGACTTCCGTACTCTCTATTACGCAGACAATGTTCTTTCATTACGAGGTTAAACGTTTGTTAGAATAATAATAAAATGTTGATGACACCGATAGTGCCGATGTCGTTGACAATACGATTAATGAAAAACAATTACGGGCACAGATTGTAAAATAGTAAAACAATGCTACACACTGGGTAGGCTACTGGGAAGTCTATACTCCTTTTAAATATGCCAATAAGTTTTCCATACTTTCTTCTAAATATATACAACTTTTCTTTACACCGCATCCACTCAGCACAACAATAATACTTTCCCGTTTTCTTTGTTGCTCATAATAACAAGATCGTTTTTAGAACCCAAATAATTAATCGAGTAATTAGTTTGATTCTCACAATTATTTGTCTCACTTCTGTAGTGTATTCAGTTCTAGTCTTACGCGACAAATTCAACCATTTTCACTGTTAGTAGCACAGCAGTAGCACAATCCAATCATATAGCATTCGCATGATTGCCCATATATTACAAATTATTCATAACGGGCAGTACTTATAAATTTCCATATGGATTTCGGTTATGATGCCATTGAAGTATTGTGTAATAGTCGGGTTGATAGTTACTACATGACTTGTTAGCGGGGATTAGCTCGGCTCGCTGACTCTATTCGTATTCAAATGTCGCCGGGTCGTGTGTGGTCCCCGTACCAGCGTTGCGTGCGCATACGACTATAATACTACTCCAGGGGATGGACAATTCACTTAACTAATGTTCAGTTACATTGGAGGACTTCTTTATTTGAATCGGTAGTGATATTATACGAAAATGTTGCGAAAAACTATGTTATATTAGGGAGAGAATAATAAAGATACTGACAAAATCGAGGCATAATAGTTTCTGGGATGAAGGACATAATCTATCTTGTTATAGAGTTTATACAATAATACTTTAGACTGAATGTTCATTTAGGCCTAACCTTGTGAAACACCCGATTTTAGTCTGTTCAAATCGCTTTACAATGTTCTGTAATTGTCCCAAAAGTGAATCAAAACATGTCACCCTGTAGAAATGTAGAACTCTTTCTTATCAATGTTTCTTTGGTCTTATAAATATTACCATTTTTCAAATATTCTTGATTAAATTTTGTAATGTGATGTTCCTGCACACATAATTTGATTTTTTATGATTTGATAACAATTCTAGCCATTGTTTCATGAAGAAGTGAAAACGGCTCCAGTTTACATAAACAGTGATTATAGATGAATATGACGTCATAAGCTACACACGTTCAAAATTAAAGTGCTAGGAACAGAACATAAAGGAGTTTAGTACTAGAAATAGAATTATTTACTTTTCAATCTATTAAAAGATATAACTCATATATTTACAGACATATTGCAAACGAATACACTTTCCATATTATTCAATTATTTACAGCAATGATCGTGTCTAAAAAGAAAACTGTATTTAGTTGCAAATGATAGTACTCTTATAAGACGTGTCCGACTTGAAAGTCACCCTACGTACTATACTTATAAACTTCTCCCTTCACTCGAAACTCAACTATTTGCAAAGTTTTCAGAAAGCTCTAGAAGTACTGTATTCAAGTTGTGCGGTATGCGCGCACTTATAGCTACAGAACTGTTTTCTTGGAGTCAAATTTTGGGTATAAAATATATTAGTTTGTAACGGTAGCTATGACTAGTGATAAAAGTGGAATCCAAGTAGTGGAGCTCACATTATTTTGCCTATCATACCACCCACCCACATATAAGAGGTTTAATTTAATACTATATATAATATTAATGTATAATTTATAACATAATAATATATTATTTATACAACAAGGTGTAAATGAGTGTTCACTGTTAAGTCAACATTTTATTAAAACAAACGGTTACTAACCCAGATTTCCGTGAACCAGCTTAAAAACTTTGTATTTGATTTTCTACTACTGATTTAACTAAAATAACTGTTAAATGTTACAGTGGATCAGTAGTATACTTGTTGTTTTAGCTAAATAGTAATCAGGTTAGGGGTATTTTGTATTGTTTCTATTTTGACTATATTTTGAAATAATATTTCTAGTATCTTAAGACATATGGCACAAGTTAGGAATGCTAATATTTTATGTGAATAAATCAAAAGTACCGGAGTACCGGTGCGCGCCTGTGCGTAAGATCAGTCATCTTTAAAGTCCACTTACACATATCGTTATGAAATGACATAACTCGCCCCCTAACAGATGATGTTTTACAATGGGTATAGCTTAACATTATCTGGTTTTCATAGCAAGTTCTTGGTAGGTGGCCAGTTCGTTGAATTATACACGTGAAGTAGTAAATTATGCCATTAAATGAATATTGCTAATGAAGCACTCGATTTCTTATGAACTAGTAATTTCAAAACCAAAATATAAAATCTCAAGTAAATATTTTAATATCAAGTCAGCTAGATTTTGTAATATCTGGGTTTTACCTCTCTTCAACGAGCGCGGCATATGTTATATATTTTAATATCACTCAACATACCTATAATATCATCAGTCTGTATGTGCTAACACCTATTAATGCTGCACACTGGCTAGTGAAAGGCATCACAAGAAGGCTTAACTGGGCACCAGTCAAACATTACCAGATGGAATGGATATCAAAAGGTCTGAGCGAAGGGTCAATGATGCTATTCACCCCTATAAGCCTAAGAATGTAAGCAGCTACCTACACGAAGAGGCTCCGGGCTATTTACATTTCATGCGTTTAAACGATCGGGGATTATTATTCATTAACTTGATGATGACGCACACTTTACAAATGAATTAAAATTTAATTCGAAAGGACGTCGGTCCTGAATTAGTTTCAACATCTACTCTTTAGTTGAATCACTTTGTAAAGGATGAGTAATTTTATTGAACTGTAACATGATACTGTCCTTTGGGTTAACGTGTTCATTAATGGTTGTAAATATATACATGCTTTATTTTGCAAGACTGTTCTTCCAATTACACATCGCACAATTGCACAATTCTAATTTAAAACAAATCATAACTTTAAAAAACTTAATAAATGTTAAATTGCAGTGTTATCTTTAGTTGTGCCATTGGTAACTCTTGAACTGTTTTTAATTTTTACGGATTGCTTTGCATTTTATCCACTCACTACTAACTACATGATAGGGTGGGTTCTAAGGATTTACTAAAATAGTAAAAACAAAAAAAAACAATCAATTTCACCACCTTCCAATTTAATTCAACGAGACTACCATTGTACCGGGCTATTAAAAACGGAAACGTAGTAGAACAGGTAACATATTATGTGAAAGTAAAAATATAGGACTATACACTGTTCCTTGTCAATTAAAATAATAATAAAACGACGCAATCTTTCGAGAGCTAATCAGCTCTCTTCAACTCCGGGCTATGTCGTAAGCATGGAGTACTAAGCGTGTGTTCCAACTTGACGATTTTCGTAGTGGACTAAGCCTAGTTATACTAGTCGAAAGGAAGTGACGTCACAAGCAAAGGACCAATGCTCCTTATTTGGCTAGTGGTTAGTGGGTAGTGGGTAGTGGCCGAAAGTGTACACTACGACACCGACTAACCCATGCTAAACCAAGATGGTTGATACCAGCCATCACAGCTGATACTTTTGGGTTAGGAAAATAGCCAACCAGTGAGTGGAAGTATTATTATCGTATTAATTTACATAAGATGATTAATAACAATTAACTTTGTATTAGCATACTATAGGTGGCGAGCCCAAAGCTGTTATCGTTTAGTGTGTAGCAGGTAGTGGTTAGTGATAAGTGGTTAGCAGGCGAAAAATCAAGTTGAAACACACCCTAAGGTCGGGCACGTTGTGCGTTGCAGACGCGGAGTGTGGCCGCGCCGAGAGGGGGTCCACGACGTAAGCATGAGAGTATAAGGTGGGGCATGTTGTGCGTTGCAGACGCGGAGTGTGGCCGCGCCGAGAGCGGGTCCACGACGTATAAGCATGAGAGTATAAGGTGGGGCATGTTGTGCGTTGCAGACGCGGAGTGTGGCCGCGCCGAGAGGGGGTCCACGACGTAAGGATGAGAGTATAAGGTGGGCATGTTGTGCGTTGCAGACGCGGAGTGTGGCCGCGCCGAGAGCGGGTCCACGACGTAAGCATGAGAGTATAAGGTGGGGCATGTTGTGCGTTGCAGACGCGGAGTGTGGCCGCGCCGAGAGCGGGTCCACGACGTAAGCATGAGAGTATAAGGTGGGGCATGTTGTGCGTTGCAGACGCGGAGTGTGGCCGCGCCGAGAGCGGGTCCACGACGTATAAGCATGAGAGTATAAGGTGGGGCATGTTGTGCGTTGCAGACGCGGAGTGTGGCCGCGCCGAGAGGGGGTCCACGACGTAAGCATGAGAGTATAAGGTGGGGCATGTTGTGCGTTGCAGACGCGGAGTGTGGCCGCGCCGAGAGCGGGTCCACGACGTATAAGCATGAGAGTATAAGGTCGGGCATGTTGTGCGTTGCAGACGCGGAGTGTGGCCGCGCCGAGAGCGGGTCCACGACGTATAAGCATGAGAGTATAAGGTCGGGCATGTTGTGCGTTGCAGACGCGGAGTGTGGCCGCGCCGAGAGCGGGTCCACGACGTATAAGCATGAGAGTATAAGGTGGGGCATGTTGTGCGTTGCAGACGCGGAGTGTGGCCGCGCCGAGAGGGGGTCCACGACGTATAAGCATGAGAGTATAAGGTCGGGCATGTTGTGCGTTGCAGACGCGGAGTGTGGCCGCGCCGAGAGGGGGTCCACGACGTAAGGATGAGAGTATAAGGTGGGCATGTTGTGCGTTGCAGACGCGGAGTGTGGCCGCGCCGAGAGCGGGTCCACGACGTATAAGCATGAGAGTATAAGGTCGGGCATGTTGTGCGTTGCAGACGCGGAGTGTGGCCGCGCCGAGAGCGGGTCCACGACGTATAAGCATGAGAGTATAAGGTCGGGCATGTTGTGCGTTGCAGACGCGGAGTGTGGCCGCGCCGAGAGCGGGTCCACGACGTATAAGCATGAGAGTATAAGGTCGGGCATGTTGTGCGTTGCAGACGCGGAGTGTGGCCGCGCCGAGAGCGGGTCCACGACGTATAAGCATGAGAGTATAAGGTCGGGCATGTTGTGCGTTGCAGACGCGGAGTGTGGCCGCGCCGAGAGGGGGTCCACGACGTAAGGATGAGAGTATAAGGTGGGCATGTTGTGCGTTGCAGACGCGGAGTGTGGCCGCGCCGAGAGCGGGTCCACGACGTAAGCATGAGAGTATAAGGTGGGCATGTTGTGCGTTGCAGACGCGGAGTGTGGCCGCGCCGAGAGCGGGTCCACGACGGAAGGATGAGAGTATAAGGTGGGGCATGTTGTGCGTTGCAGACGCGGAGTGTGGCCGCGCCGAGAGGAGGTCCACGACGTAAGCATGAGAGTATAAGGTGGGGCATGTTGTGCGTTGCAGACGCGGAGTGTGGCCGCGCCGAGAGGGGGTCCACGACGTAAGGATGAGAGTATAAGGTGGGCATGTTGTGCGTTGCAGACGCGGAGTGTGGCCGCGCCGAGAGCGGGTCCACGACGTAAGCATGAGAGTATAAGGTGGGGCATGTTGTGCGTTGCAGACGCGGAGTGTGGCCGCGCCGAGAGGGGGTCCACGACGTAAGCATGAGAGTATAAGGTGGGGCATGTTGTGCGTTGCAGACGCGGAGTGTGGCCGCGCCGAGAGCGGGTCCACGACGTAAGCATGAGAGTATAAGGTGGGGCATGTTGTGCGTTGCAGACGCGGAGTGTGGCCGCGCCGAGAGTGGGTCCACGACGTAAGCATGAGAGTATAAGGTGGGCATGTTGTGCGTTGCAGACGCGGAGTGTGGCCGCGCCGAGAGGGGGTCCACGACGTAAGCATGAGAGTATAAGGTCGGGCATGTTGTGCGTTGCAGACGCGGAGTGTGGCCGCGCCGAGAGGAGGTCCACGACGTAAGCATGAGAGTATAAGGTCGGGCATGTTGTGCGTTGCAGACGCGGAGTGTGGCCGCGCCGAGAGCGGGTCCACGACGTAAGCATGAGAGTATAAGGTCGGGCATGTTGTGCGTTGCAGACGCGGAGTGTGGCCGCGCCGAGAGCGGCTCCACGACGTAAGCATGAGAGTATAATGTGGGCATGTTGTGCGTTGCAGACGCGGAGTGTGGCCGCGCCGAGAGCGGCTCCACGACGTAAGCATGAGAGTATAATGTGGGCATGTTGTGCGTTGCAGACGCGGAGTGTGGCCGCGCCGAGAGCGGGTCCACGACGTAAGCATGAGAGTATAAGGTCGGGCATGTTGTGCGTTGCAGACGCGGAGTGTGGCCGCGCCGAGAGCGGGTCCACGACGTAAGCATGAGAGTATAAGGTGGGCATGTTGTGCGTTGCAGACGCGGAGTGTGGCCGCGCCGAGAGCGGCTCCACGACGTAAGCATGAGAGTATAAGGTCGGGCATGTTGTGCGTTGCAGACGCGGAGTGTGGCCGCGCCGAGAGGGGGTCCACGACGTAAGGATGAGAGTATAAGGTGGGCATGTTGTGCGTTGCAGACGCGGAGTGTGGCCGCGCCGAGAGCGGGTCCACGACGTAAGCATGAGAGTATAAGGTCGGGCATGTTGTGCGTTGCAGACGCGGAGTGTGGCCGCGCCGAGAGCGGGTCCACGACGTAAGCATGAGAGTATAAGGTCGGGCATGTTGTGCGTTGCAGACGCGGAGTGTGGCCGCGCCGAGAGCGGGTCCACGACGTATAAGCATGAGAGTATAAGGTCGGGCATGTTGTGCGTTGCAGACGCGGAGTGTGGCCGCGCCGAGAGCGGGTCCACGACGTAAGCATGAGAGTATAAGGTGGGGCATGTTGTGCGTTGCAGACGCGGAGTGTGGCCGCGCCGAGAGCGGGTCCACGACGTAAGGATGAGAGTATAAGGTCGGGCACGTTGTGCGTTGCAGACGCGGAGTGTGGCCGCGCCGAGAGCGGGTCCACGACGTAAGGATGAGAGTATAAGGTCGGGCACGTTGTGCGTTGCAGACGCGGAGTGTGGCCGCGCCGAGAGCGGGTCCACGACGTAAGCATGAGAGTATAAGGTTGGGCATGTTGTGCGTTGCAGACGCGGAGTGTGGCCGCGCCGAGAGCGGGTCCATGACGTAAGCATGAGAGTATAAGGTTGGGCATGTTGTGCGTTGCAGACGCGGAGTGTGGCCGCGCCGAGAGCGGGTCCACGACGTAAGCATGAGAGTATAAGGTGGGGCATGTTGTGCGTTGCAGACGCGGAGTGTGGCCGCGCCGAGAGCGGGTCCACGACGTAAGCATGAGAGTATAAGGTGGGCATGTTGTGCGTTGCAGACGCGGAGTGTGGCCGCGCCGAGAGCGGGTCCATGACGTAAGCATGAGAGTATAAGGTGGGCATGTTGTGCGTTGCAGACGCGGAGTGTGGCCGCGCCGAGAGTGTTAGAATTATTGTAGAATGACTTACTGCATGGACACACATAACGATAAATACTTTAGTTTAATTAAAGAATGTACAATTTTGCTATCATCGCCTCAGCCGCCGACGTCGGTATCGGTTACCAAAACATCAACAACAAGTTCACAAAGTTCTTTGGTTTCAAAGACTAACGTCTCTTAATGTTCAAGGAAGCGGTGAACAACTTCTAACACTCCCCCTTGTTCATCACCTTCCTCATGACATCTCGCACAATCCTATTTGGAACCGATGTTGGGCAGTCTTCCTTGGTGTGATTGTCTTCGTCATCATGTCTGCGAGGTTATCTTCTGTTGGTACATACGTGAATTCAAGTTGCCGAGACTCTACCTTTTCTCGCAAAAAGAAATGTTGAATGTCAATGTGTTTGCTTCTCTCTGAAGTTGTGTAATTTTTCGCCAGTGCGATAGCTCCCTGGTTGTCTGCCAAAACTGTCTGTGTGGTACATTTTAGTGTATCTGCACCTATCTCTTTCAAGAAGCTTTGCAGCCAGAGGACTTCTTTCGATGCATGGCTCATTGCAACGTACTCAGCTTCCACCGTCGAGAGTGCGGTCGTCCTCTGCTTCTTACTGCTCCATGATATTGCTGCGCCGGCTAACATGAACAAATAACCATTAATAGATCTTCGATCTATTTTGCAGCTCGCCCAATCCGCATCGCAGAACGCTTTCATCTCTTCTCCGGTCCTTTTATACGTCAAACCTAAAGTTTTCGTCTGTTTGACATATCGTAGTATGTGCTTGACTCCTGTCCAGTGATCTCTACTCGGTCGATCATTGAACTGGCTCATATATGTGACAGAAAATGCCAGGTCGGGTCTTGTTCCTCCTGCAAGATACAACAATCCTCCAACTGCTCGCCTGTACTGGTAGGCTCCGTCTCCAGTCATAACTTCGTTCTCTGTCGCCTTGTTGAACTTCATTCCAGGATCAAGTGGCGTTGATGCCCCTTTGGCGTCTTCCATCCCGAATGTGTTCAGTAGTTCTCGGACATAAGTTGTTTGGTCTAGAGTTAGTGAACCATCTTCTTTTCTGTCCACACGCATAGATAGTATATGTTTCGCTCTTCCCAAGTCTTTTATGTTAAATTCTTTGCCTATTTTTGTTATAAATGTCTTGATTATTTCTTCGTCTTTGGATATCATCAACAAATCATCAACGTATACGCCTACGATGAAGTCACGATCTTCATTAAAATAAATGCATGGATCAGCCTTCGATCGTTGAAGTCCACTTAATTGAAGGAACTCGTCGAGTTTTGTGTTCCACTCTCTTCCCGATTGATGCAAACCATAAAGACTCTTCTTCAGCATACATACTTCGTCTCTTCTTCCTGTCTTGCACCATGGACTTGGCTGTTCCATATAAACTTCTTCCTTCAATGTTCCATTTAGATATGCCGCTGTGACATCGAGTTGATGTACTTCCCAGTTTCGTTCAGCTGCCAACGCCAGGAGGATTCTAATTGACTTTATCTTCACAACTGGAGAATACGTCTCGTGATAGTCGATGCCTTCTACTTGCGTATGTCCCTGTGCGACCAATCTAGCTTTGTATCTGTCCAGATTTCCATCTTCGTCAAATTTCTTTTTAAGGATCCATTTACATCTGACAATCCGTCTTCCATTTGGTCGTGGGACTAGAACCCATGTCTCATTCCGACTTAGATTATCTAACTCCTCTTGAATAGCAGCTTCCCATTTCCCAGCATCAGGTCTGGATAAAGCTTCTTCCACTGTACTAGGATCTTGTTCGGTATCCTGTTGCACATCTGCATTGCAGGCATAACATTTCTTCTCCTGCGTCTTCTTCTTAGCCAGTCGTTCCGAACGTCTTGGAATTACGTCCACGTCAAAATTTCGATCAACAACAGTTTGCGATTCAATTAACATAGGGTGGTTTTCATTCATCTCCCCCATGTCATCAACCTGCTGCTCTCGTTCTGCATTTCCATGTCTATCTGCGGGATGCGTCTCGTCTTCCACGCTCTTCACGCTAAACAGAATATCTTCTTCACAATCAGTACTTGTACGCGGGGTTGTTTTATTTGTCGTTGTCTTACATGGAAATGAATACTCGTCAAATACCACATTTCGACACACAAATATTTCGTCGGTTTTCATGTTCCATAATTTGTAACCCTTAACACCGTCAGGATATCCTATTAGCACACACTCTTCTGACTTTGCATCAAGCTTCGATTTCTTCTTTCTTGGATTTACAACACACCAAGCCTTACATCCATAGACTCGTGTGTGGTTTAGTTTCGGTTCTTTTCCCAACCATAAACTCTCTGGCACCTTCCCGTCAACGGCATTAGACGGACATTTGTTTCTAATGTAGCATGCCGTATTAAGTGCGTCAGCCCATAATGTTTTTGAAATCCCAGATTCAATTAGTAAACATCTCGTCATGTCCATTATTGTTTGATTCATTCTTTCAGCAACTCCATTTTGTTGCGGAGTTCCAGGAACTGTGGTCTGCCGTTGAATGCCATAACGCTTCAGATAAGCATTGAATTTGTGGCGGATTGCCAGGCGGTGGGTCCGCAACAATCAAGGAGAAAAAAATCAATGTTTGGCTATTCAGTTTGTAACCAGGGGCTGAGATAAATGCATGATAATAAATTTGGTTTCATTTTAATTATGTCTTTTAAATACCATATTGGTGACCCCGACGTGATCCGAATAAGACGCATACCTTCTGTCTATCGGTAATCACATTTAAAATGGAAGCACAATTACAAGAGTTGACACAACGGTTGAAGTCGCTGACTGCCATCGTCGCCGCGCTCAGTGATGATCAGTTCCAAGGCCGTCGTCAGCGTTCAAGGTCACACAACAGGGCCCCAGCACCAGCAGGCACGACCACTGACAGAGGATTGTGTTGGTACCACGCTACTTTCGGCAACCGCGCTCGCCACTGTGTGCCTCCATGTAAGTACCAGGAAAACATTCGGGGCAGTCAGTAATGGCGGCTGGCTATGGCCCCACTGCAAATCGCCTTTTTGTAACCGACAGGTTGACGCGCACAGAGTTCCTTATTGATACTGGGTCAGACCTTTGTGTTTACCCGAAAAGCAAAGTTTTCGGTCATCCCGGGAAAACCGACTACACATTGTTCGCAGCAAATGGATCCCCAATTTGCACATACGGTCCTCTGACTTTATCTCTGGATCTTGGTTTACGCCGAGATTTCACATGGCGTTTCATTGTCGCCGACGTCGATCAGCCTATCATCGGTGTAGATTTTTTGGCGCATTATAGTCTACTCATTGACGTGCGCCGACGGCAATTGGTTGACAACGTCACTACATTAACAACTCCAGGAAAACTATCTACTGGCGCGCTAGTACACGTCAAGGTAATTTCGCGCAACAATGATCTTCAGTCCCCCTATTACGCGTTACTCGCACAGTTTCCAGAAGTCACACGCCCAAGTGGCAATCCTACAATGCCAAAACACCAAACACAACACCACATCAATACGACGCCCGGGCCACCGGTTTCGTGCAGGCCCAGACGTCTTGCGCCAGACCGCCTAAAAATCGCGAAACGGGAGTTTGACAGTATGATGAAAACAGGCGTCGCGCGACGGTCATCTAGCAGTTGGTCCGCAGCTCTCCACCTTGTTCCAAAGAAAGGTGATCAGTGGAGGCCTTGTGGAGATTACCGCCCTTTGAACGCCAGGACTATTCCGGACCGGTATCCAGTTCCACATATCCAGGATTTCACGCAGAATCTTTCAGGCAAGTGTATCTTTTCAACCATTGACTTAGTGCGAGCGTACAATCAAATTCCTGTTGCTGCTGAAGACATTCCCAAGACGGCGATCACTACTCCCTTCGGATTATTTGAATTTCCGTTTATGAGTTTTGGCCTACGAAACGCGGCTCAAACATTTCAACGTTTTATCGATGAGGTATTACGGGACCTCGATTTTTGCTACGTCTATATCGACGACATCCTTGTCGCTTCCTCCAACCCAACACAACATGAAGAACATCTTCGCCTCCTGTTCACGCGACTTTCAGAATACGGCGTTTTGATCAACTCCTCCAAATGTGTATTCGGTGTTCCAGAAGTCAAGTTTCTAGGGTACACAGTCAGCGTCAGTGGCACCTGCCCTCTTTCGGAGAAGGTTGAGGCCATCCTCTCTTTCCCCTTACCTGCCAACGTCAAGCAGCTTCGCCAATTTCTTGGAATGATAAACTTTTACCGCCGTTTTCTTCCGTCTGCAGCTAAGATACAGGCCCCCCTTAACAACCTCCTCGCCGGTGACGAACCTTCCGCCAAAACAATCATTGTTTGGACACCGGAACTCCAGGCTGCGTTTCAAGAATGCAAAAACAGCCTCTCCCAGGCTACGCTTCTGGCGCACCCAGATATCAACGCCGAATTAGCAATCATCACCGACGCCTCTGATACCAGCATTGGAGCCGCACTCCAGCAGCGTACGAGCCGTGGATGGGAACCTCTCGCTTTTTTCTCACGAAAATTAAATACCGCACAGCGTAACTACGGTGCGTACGACCGTGAACTTCTTGCAGTGTACGACACCATAATTTTCTTTCGCCATATGTTGGAAGCGCGCACTTTCACTGTGTACACCGACCACAAACCGTTGACTTTCGCATTTACACAGCGCCCCGAAAAATGTTCACCTAGACAGTTTCGCCACCTTGATTTAATCGGGCAATTCACAACAGACATACGTCATATTCCTGGTAAAGACAACGTCGTAGCCGATGCCCTGTCTCGTGTTGACGCCATTACTTTTCCAGTCGGCTACGCTGATATTGCCCGTGCTCAACTGCACAACGCCGAACTACGCGATCTCTTACATGCTAACTCTACCCTGCAGTTGCACCCACAGCAGCTTAATGACGCAGATTTGCCTCTCTACTGTGACATGTCACAATCACTTCCGCGTCCATTCGTACCACAGACTTTACGTCGACAAGTTTTCGATAGCCTGCACGGTTTGTCTCATCCAGGTGTCAAAGCAACGACCAAACTCGTCACTCAACGTTTTGTATGGCCCTCTATAAATAAAGATTGCCGTGACTGGGCCCGCGCCTGTATCACGTGTCAGCGTTCCAAAGTTACGCGTCACACCACAGCACCGCTTGCACGTTTTGCTGCAACTGCCACCAGGTTCGAACACATCCACCTCGACTTGGTCGGGCCTCTACCAATTTCCGATGGTTTCCGATATCTCCTCACTTGCGTGGACCGTTTCACGAGGTGGGCGGAAGCCATACCGCTTTCCGATATCACTGCCGAGACCGTGGCTACCGCACTCGTCACAGGTTGGATCTCACGGTTCGGGACACCGCTTAAGGTTACAACGGACTTGGGCCGCCAATTCGAGTCCCACCTCTTCCGTGCACTCAGTAACATTACTGGCATGACTCACCTCCGGACCGCAGCCTACCACCCTCAATCCAACGGTATGGTGGAACGACTTCATCGTCAGCTAAAGGCAGCACTTCGATGCCACGGAGATGAACGCTGGACCGACGCTTTGCCATGGGTAATGCTCGGCATCCGTGCCTCATGGAAGGAGGACCTCAAGGCCACCCCCGCTGAACTCGTGTACGGCACAACACTCCGTCTACCGGGCGAATATCTCTCGCCCCCTCCAGCGACGCCAGAATCCACCTCAGCATACGTTGACCGCCTTCGACGTCGCCTTTCACAGTTGCGTCCGGTTCAACCGTCTCACCACGGCCAACACGCGGTCTTTGTTTTTCGAGATCTTGCAACCTGCTCGCATGTATTCGTGCGTCATGATGCGGTCCGTACTCCTCTTCAACAACCGTATGATGGCCCATACGAAGTCATTTCACGTAACGATAAATTTTTCACCATCCACCGTGCCGGCAAGAGTGTAGTGGTCTCCATCGACCGGCTCAAACCTGCATATGTGGATGCAGACAGCATCTTGGCTGTCAACGCACCTTCCAAACCGACGCCAGGCCACACTTTTCCTGGCAACGTATTGCCTATTGCAGCCCACAACAACAACAACAACAACAACAACAACAACAACAACAACAACAACAACAACAACAACAACAACAACAACAACAACAACAACAACAACAACAACAACAACAACAACAACAACAACAACAACAACAACAACAACAACAACAACAACAACAACAACAACAACAACAACAACAACAACAACAACAACATCACACCCTCATCAACCACCATCATCGGTACACCCACCGCTCCGTCAAATGCAAAAACATCCGTCAAGCGCGTTCACTTTCCCGCCCAGCTGGTCCACACTTCTCCGTATCGTCACAACCCTCCGATACTGGGGGGAGGTACTGTGGCGGATTGCCAGGCGGTGGGTCCGCAACAATCAAGGAGAAAAAAATCAATGTTTGGCTATTCAGTTTGTAACCAGGGGCTGAGATAAATGCATGATAATAAATTTGGTTTCATTTTAATTATGTCTTTTAAATACCATAAATTCATTACTGATATATTCACCACCATTGTCACTTCTTAACACTTTCACCTGCCTTCCATGCTTATTTTCGGCCATTCGACGGTATTCATCAAACTTGTTGAGGACATCACTCTTCTTCTTTATGGGAAACACCACAGTGTACCTCGTGTAGTCATCAATAAAAGTGACGAAGTAATTTGAACCACCTTTTGATCTAGGTTCTACTTTACCAACTACATCTGAATGGATCAACTCCAGTGGCGCTGTTGCTCGAGTAGCTTCTCCTACAGCGAAACTCTTGCATTTCAGTTTTCCCAGGGTACAAACTTCACAATTTACCACTTCTCCTTCATTCTTCTTCTTCTGGTTTTTATTTGGTTTGTTACAATCGATTAATGTTTCTACTGCGTCTAGATGAAGATGACCTAATCTTCTGTGCCACAGGGATCTGTTATTTCCCTTTGTGAATTTAGCCTTGGGAACAACTTCTTCTAATTTGTACAGTCTTCCCTCGCGAAAAGCTGTGAGTATAACAACTCCATTTTTCTCTAAAACTTGTGCTTTTCCATTTTTGAAAACGACTTCTAACCCTCTTTCTTCCAGCCTTCCAACTGAAATAAGGTTGCTATCCAAATTTGGTGCAAACAAGATATTATTCAACTGCATGTTAATTCCTCCATTCTTCTTGTTTAGAATAAATTCTGCATGTCCAGTCCCTAAAACATCTAACTTCTCTCCATTTGCAACTTCTATGTTTGATTTACATTCCTTGAATGAATGCAATTTACTTCTGCATGGTGTCATATGCTCTGTGGCAGCACTATCTAAATACCAGACAAGGGGATTAAAGTTCATATTATCTGTTGCTCTAAGTGCTTTGCCAGCCACCTTCTTGACTTGTTGAACAGCTGGCTTGCTTCTTTCATGCCCACTGTTTTCACCACCTGGACAGTCTCTAGCTATATGACCCCATTCACCACAGCAGTAACAACGCACTCGTCGTCGATCGTTGTTATTTCCATGGGAATTTTCGTCTTTGCTGTCAATTCTTCTTCTTTCGTTAGCTGAGAATCTCCGCGGGAATTGCTTCTTCTTACTATTTGTGAAAAGTGCTTTTGCTTCTCCTTCTTCTTCTTCTTGAACACTTTTCTTATCTTCTTCACGTCGCAGTATTCTCTTTTCTTCAACAAGTAGCCTAGCCTTTACCTTCTTCGTCGAAAGGTCATTCTCATCTTGCTCTAGATTGAGAATGAGTGGCTCATACAAACTAGGAAGCCCCATAAGCATTACCATAGCTACTTCCTTATCGTTAAAACCATACCCACTACTTGTCAGTTTTCGATGCAGATCCATTAGACGTCCTAGATAACTTTTCGTGTATTCGTTTTGTCTCATTTGAACATTAAAGAAGTCGCGCATTAACTGGAGAATGTGTAAGAGACCATACTTTGAATGTATTTCTTCTAAAATCTCCCACGCTTCCTTCGCACTTGTACAACTACCAATGTCGTCTAAATAATTGTCTTCGACAACAAGAAACAAAAATGTCAGAGCACGATTGTTTTTCTTTTTATCTTCGTTATTTATGGTATCTCCGAAACCTGGATCTATTGCATCCCAGCAATCTTTTTGGACTAGCGCTGCTTTCGCTCGTATTGACCAAGTGTGGTATATATCTGAGGTTAATCGGGGAATTTTAAATTCGTCCATTGTGATAATGTGCACTCAGCTCACAATATAGACGGACAGATATTTATTTTGTTTTCGTTACGTCAACCAGAAAAACAAAATGTTGTGGTGGCACTCAGCTTCCAACAACACCAAGCAGTTTATAATAAATCAAAGTAAAATATTACTTACATGTTAGTGATCCATTCTGTTTCAGCCTTGGGTGTTCTGGGCCCATAACCTGTTAGAATTATTGTAGAATGACTTACTGCATGGACACACATAACGATAAATACTTTAGTTTAATTAAAGAATGTACAATTTTGCTATCATCGCCTCAGCCGCCGACGTCGGTATCGGTTACCAAAACATCAACAACAAGTTCACAAAGTTCTTTGGTTTCAAAGACTAACGTCTCTTAATGTTCAAGGAAGCGGTGAACAACTTCTAACAGAGAGCGGGTCCACGACGTAAGCATGAGAGTATAAGGTTGGGCATGTTGTGCGTTGCAGACGCGGAGTGTGGCCGCGCCGAGAGCGGGTCCACGACGTAAGCATGAGAGTATAAGGTGGGGCATGTTGTGCGTTGCAGACGCGGAGTGTGGCCGCGCCGAGAGCGGGTCCACGACGTAAGCATGAGAGTATAAGGTGGGGCATGTTGTGCGTTGCAGACGCGGAGTGTGGCCGCGCCGAGAGCGGGTCCACGACGTAAGGATGAGAGTATAAGGTCGGGCACGTTGTGCGTTGCAGACGCGGAGTGTGGCCGCGCCGAGAGCGGGTCCACGACGTAAGCATGAGAGTATAAGGTCGGGCACGTTGTGCGTTGCAGACGCGGAGTGTGGCCGCGCCGAGAGGGGGTCCACGACGTAAGCATGAGAGTATAAGGTGGGGCATGTTGTGCGTTGCAGACGCGGAGTGTGGCCGCGCCGAGAGCGGGTCCACGACGTAAGCATGAGAGTATAAGGTGGGGCATGTTGTGCGTTGCAGACGCGGAGTGTGGCCGCGCCGAGAGCGGGTCCACGACGTAAGGATGAGAGTATAAGGTGGGGCATGTTGTGCGTTGCAGACGCGGAGTGTGGCCGCGCCGAGAGCGGGTCCACGACGTCAGGATGAGAGTATAAGGTGGGGCATGTTGTGCGTTGCAGACGCGGAGTGTGGCCGCGCCGAGAGCGGGTCCACGACGTAAGGATGAGAGTATAAGGTCGGGCATGTTGTGCGTTGCAGACGCGGAGTGTGGCCGCGCCGAGAGGGGGTCCACGACGTAAGCATGAGAGTATAAGGTGGGCATGTTGTGCGTTGCAGACGCGGAGTGTGGCCGCGCCGAGAGTGGGTCCACGACGTAAGCATGAGAGTATAAGGCCGGGCATGTTGTGCGTTGCAGACGCGGAGTGTGGCCGCGCCGAGAGTGGGTCCACGACGTAAGCATGAGAGTATAAGGTCGGGCATGTTGTGCGTTGCAGACGCGGAGTGTGGCCGCGCCGAGAGCGGGTCCACGACGTAAGCATGAGAGTATAAGGTGGGGCATGTTGTGCGTTGCAGACGCGGAGTGTGGCCGCGCCGAGAGCGGGTCCACGACGTAAGCATGAGAGTATAAGGTGGGGCATGTTGTGCGTTGCAGACGCGGAGTGTGGCCGCGCCGAGAGGGGGTCCACGACGTAAGGATGAGAGTATAAGGTCGGGCATGTTGTGCGTTGCAGACGCGGAGTGTGGCCGCGCCGAGAGGGGGTCCACGACGTAAGGATGAGAGTATAAGGTGGGGCATGTTGTGCGTTGCAGACGCGGAGTGTGGCCGCGCCGAGAGGGGGTCCACGACGTAAGGATGAGAGTATAAGGTGGGGCATGTTGTGCGTTGCAGACGCGGAGTGTGGCCGCGCCGAGAGCGGGTCCACGACGTAAGCATGAGAGTATAAGGTGGGGCATGTTGTGCGTTGCAGACGCGGAGTGTGGCCGCGCCGAGAGCGGGTCCACGACGTAAGCATGAGAGTATAAGGTGGGCATGTTGTGCGTTGCAGACGCGGAGTGTGGCCGCGCCGAGAGGGGGTCCACGACGTAAGGATGAGAGTATAAGGTGGGGCATGTTGTGCGTTGCAGACGCGGAGTGTGGCCGCGCCGAGAGGGGGTCCACGACGTAAGCATGAGAGTATAAGGTGGGGCATGTTGTGCGTTGCAGACGCGGAGTGTGGCCGCGCCGAGAGCGGGTCCACGACGTAAGCATGAGAGTATAAGGTCGGGCATGTTGTGCGTTGCAGACGCGGAGTGTGGCCGCGCCGAGAGCGGGTCCACGACGTAAGCATGAGAGTATAAGGTGGGCATGTTGTGCGTTGCAGACGCGGAGTGTGGCCGCGCCGAGAGCGGGTCCACGACGTAAGGATGAGAGTATAAGGTCGGGCATGTTGTGCGTTGCAGACGCGGAGTGTGGCCGCGCCGAGAGGGGGTCCACGACGTAAGCATGAGAGTATAAGGTGGGGCATGTTGTGCGTTGCAGACGCGGAGTGTGGCCGCGCCGAGAGCGGCTCCACGACGTATAAGCATGGAGTATAAGGTCGGGCATGTTGTGCGTTGCAGATGCGGAGTGTGGCCGCGCCGAGAGTGGCTCCACAACGTCAGGGGACCTCGATACAGGGGATGCGGAGTGCGAGGAGTCACAGCAGGAGGTGAAGCCTAGGAAGATACGCAGGAGTCGGACGACCTTCACGACGTACCAGCTACACCAACTTGAGCGCGCCTTCGAGAAGACTCAATACCCTGACGTGTTTACAAGAGAGGAGCTGGCCATGAGGCTGGACCTTAGCGAGGCGCGCGTACAGGTACGTGATTATTATTATCTCAGACCTAAAGGTCTGTAAACAATCACAATTTATATATCATATGAGAACCGATAGAGGTGGCTCAGCGGTAAGACGCGAGACTCTAAGTCGGAAGGTCGCCGGTTCGATTCCGGCCACCGGCAGTCCTGACTGAAGTTTTTTTTCCGAGGTTTTCCTCAGTCGTAAAAGCGAGTGCTGGGATTGAGTCATACTATCAGCCCTCGGACAATCCTACCCAACTATCCAAACGCCAGCTGGTGTGCACCCTATAACGGGTATTCCTACGAAAATTGTTATTATTATTATCATATTATGAGACACACAAAAACAACAATAAACAACTAACACGAAATAATATAGTTACAAACATGGAACTTGACTTTGATCTATCAATATGATATTGCTGTATATGTAAAAGGATGACTTTAAAGGCGTCATGGCAACGGACCGCATAATACACGGAATAAGTGACCCCTACGAAAAATCAATTCTTGTAACTGAGTGGGTATAGACTTCAAAAGTTCAAATAAAAATGTCATTTATATAATTTATTTTATTATAGATACTAGTTCAAGACTAGCGAATTAATTCGATCTATTTTTTCAGTAATGTCGTAGTAAAACAGATATTACAGTTGACTTGACTATGACACCAATAATGTCTGACTTACTGGAGAATAGTAAGCCAGACATGCGGTGTCGCAATAGAGCTGAAATAATGGTGTAATCGGTGTTATCTACGAACATTTCTGCAGTGGCAAAGAAGTGTACTCACGTTTGCATTTCAAGTAAACATTTATTTTAACGCGATCAGATTAGTATTGTAGGCAAAACTGACAATTCTATTAAAGTCACCATCTTTGTTAAGCTCTGATTTAGTAAGATCGGTTTGGTAACCATGTTTTGAACAAATATTACATTCAAATTCAACACATGTATTGAACATATCATGCATTTTCTACCTTTCATGCAACAGTATCGAATACAATCTTGTAGATTCTGACATTATATTGTATTTTAATCACGAGTAAACCCTTCTTGCCTGTTGATAACATAATATGCTGACAAAACAGCTCATTTGTTCTCCATGTATGTTTGATTAAAATTTAATACTTAAAAAACAAAATCCATAAAACAAATTTTATTAATCCCGATTACTCTGTTGATCTCCAGCCACGATGTCTACTTCTATTGTATTGTGCGAGGAATTATTGGTGGTCTTTTTGTTACGTAATTTACTAAACGCATTGGGATTTGTTTTACCCGTCCATTCTTTATCGATCAGAGTATTTGCCATCGGTTTTGCGGGGTCGGTGTCCGGATTAGCATTGCGTTTTACGAGGATTCCACTTTAAATAATATTCCCTCGTATTATATTCAGATTCAATGAACATGACTTGTCCTGTAAGTGTTGATTGAATTGAATAGAACGTATATTCATTCTAGAAGTGGTAATTTTGTGTCCCAGTTTCCACCGCTATTACGAGCTTTTCCGAATCTGCTTGTAACAGGGTCGCAGGAAAGCGAAGCACTGTAACTAGCTGTCCTGGCCCAATTATCCAATCCCCGCCGCGCTTAGGGGTTAGAATAATCTCTTTCACTCTCATACATTGAATCACTTGTGTCTTTCTCTAGCCAATTAGGCTCTCCTCGAATCTGAGTCGCGTATTCGGTTCGGAGTAATTTGCCAAGGCTTGCCGCTGTGAATTAGCAGGGCATTAGTCCAATTTTAATCCTCTTGGCTTGGTCGGAGCTGTGGTGTATGATGTGCAGGCAGAGTGTAATGGGGGTGGTGAGGGGGGAGGGGGGGGGGGGGGGAACTTTGCTGGGAACTGCAAACAAGGTAGTCCACGACTTCTTCGGCGGCTCCAGTTGCGCTCAACTTGATACCGCGGGTTATATGGAAATTATTCTTCTCTCATATTATCTCCTCACTTAAGTTCTTGTCATATCGCTAAGTAACAAGTACCCTGGTTATTTGTTAGGCCTATATCCTTGCAGGTTCATATTAATTGTATGTCAATAATAAAAAACACTGGCAACATGACACAGAAATATAAGAAATTCAAACAAATTTGATAATACTGCAGGGCCTGGATTCACAAAGATGCCTAACTCTTAAGTTGTCCTAAGTTAGGCAAATCCTAACTAGATAAATCAAGATAGATTAATCTTAATATTAATTAGTATTAATATGGTATGGTCACAACTAAAATATTATTAGTTAAATTATTGATATTTTACTATATTGCATCTGTATGACATTGCAGAACGACATATGCGTGATTTATATCACTAAGATTTGCCTAAACTAGGAAGTCTTAGCACTAGGCACCTTTGTGAATCTGGGCCCTGGTACTTAAGTAATAAACAAAACTATTATTATTTCGCTAAGTAGGCCTAAACGTTATTAACAATCAGAAAAAGAAGTAAAAACAAACACGTGTGTACCACATTGCATTAGTTAACGTGAGTATCGAGATAATAAAGGGTAGTAATTAAAGTAAGATAATAATAATAATAATAATAATAATAATAATAATAATAATAATAATAATAATAATAATAATAATAATAATAATAATAATAATAATAATAATAATAATAATAATAATAAAAAAACAATAATAATGATAATAATTATTATTATTATTGTTGCGATCCACATAAAAATAATATAACATGAACAAAATATATTTTTTAAAAACAACGCTTATATTTAAATGCACCCAAAAAGTAAAAAATAAATTTTCGCCCCACAAATTTTTGCCTCACTCGGAAAATAAAAGCGTTGGGCGCTTTCGGTATTGACATAGATTGCAGTATTCTGCTGTTTATGCAGGGAAAGAGCTCAACGCTTTTATTTTCCGAGTGAGGCAAAAATTTGTTGGGCGAAAATTTATTTTTTACTTTTTAGTGCATTTAAATATAAGCGTTGTTTTTAAAAAATATATTTTTTTCATGTAATATTATTTTATACTTTTTACTCTTAAAGAATCTTGCAATCGAATATATATCGAATATCGATTTATTAATTATGATGGTTTAATTAATTATTTAGTAAATATGACAATTGATTCATGTATTGTCATTAAGAATACGTCTGTGTGCAAACTTTCAGCTCAATTCGACGTTCGAAAGTGAGTGTTTTATCGATCCCCATATAAAACATTAATTAATTAATTATGATGGTTTAATTGATTATTAAGTAAATATGACAATTGATTCATGTATTGTCATTAAGAATACGTCTGTGTGAAAACGTTCAACTCGATTTGACGTTGGAAAGTGGGTTAAACATCGATTTCCATATAAAACATTAATTAATTAATTTTGATGAATTGTTTGACAATTTAGTAAATATGACAATTGATTCGTGTATTGTCATTAAGAGTACGTCTGTGTGAAAACGTTCAACTCGATTTGACGTTGGAAAGTGGGTTAAACATCGATTTCCATATAAAACATTAATTAATCAATTATGATAAATTTATTGATAATTTAGTAAATATGACAGTTGATACATGTGTTGTCATTTGAAATACGTCTGTGTAAACAATTTCAGCTTGATCGGACATTTAAAATAAGGTGAAATATCGATTCAAAGATTCATCGATTTCTATGTAAAACATTAATTAATTAATTATGATGAATTAATTGCTATTTAGTAAATATGACAGTTGATTCATGTATTGTCATCAGGAATACGTATGTGTAAAAAATTTCAGCTTGATCGGACATCTAAAAGTAGGTGGAATATCGTCTCAAAGATTCCGTCCAGACAAACAAGGCAAGTTAATATAAGCGTTGTAAAAAGGAGAACGCGGCGAATGAAGCGAACTGTCAAAATGTTTTTATCCTTGATCGCTCCCTCGTTGCATGTTTACTAGTCTCATTTTACACACTTAACACAGTCTATGGCAACAAACATTATAAAACAATGACACACTTGTAACCATTTAAAAAACAAACATGTGGATATAAAATGCCAAAGATAGAAACATTCCCGTGAAAAGTGCTCCCAGGTTGAGGTCTACCGGGGTATAGGTATTCTCAACTGCCAGCACGGTGCTTTTAGGGGGTGTCAGCCCTTCATTGGACATGCGATACCCTCAGTATGAGCAGTGCGAAGTGCGATGCGGGTTCAGGTTGAGGTCTACCGGGGTATAGGTATTCTCAACTGCTAGCACGGTGCTTTTATGAGCAGTGCGAAGTGCGATGCGGGTTCAGGTTGAGGTCTACCGGGGTATAGGTATTCTCAACTGCGAGCACGGTGCTTTTAGGGGGTGTCAGCCCTTCATTGGACATGCGATTACCCGCCATTGTTGAGTCTCAACAATAGTACCAATTGCCCGAACAAAACACTAAATGATCCTTTAGGTGGAGCAGCGGGCAACGTATAGAACGACTCTCCGTAATTCTCCCATTTGTATGAGATTAATTGGAGTAATTGTTTTCAATTAAGATGCAATTCACTAAGTTGCCGTCTACGGCCACACGCAATTGTTTGGCGTGACAGTTCACTGCACGTCGTGTTGTGTGATGGACCAGTGGCGTACACACGTCGTAGTTGTGTGATGGACCAGTGGCGTACACACGTCGCAGTTGTGTGATGGACCAGTGGCGTAGACACGTCGCAGTTGTGTGATGGACCAGTGGCGTAGACATGTCTCAGTTGTGTGATGGACCAGTGGCGTAGACACGTCACAGTTGTGTGATGTACCAGTGGCGTAGACACGTCGCAGTTGTGTGATGGACCAGTGGCGTAGACACGTCATGTTGTGTGACGGACCAGTGGCGTACACACGTCACAGTTGTGTGATGGACCAGTGGCGTAGACACGTCATGTTGTGTGACGGACCAGTGGCGTACACACGTCACAGTTGTGTGATGGACCAGTGGCGTAGACATGTCGCAAGCTCCGCCCACCAAGGTGTTATGTTTATGTGTCCACTCAACGTCTATGATCTGTCATAGCTTCATTGTCCGGGTTGTAAGGAGGACAATCAGCTGTGTACAGAATTAAGTTAACACTCCACAGATTGACTGAACGAAAGCTGGCATGAACGTGACAAGCTTGTTGAAGATAAAAATCATTTCGAGCCAACTTTAATCCTATTAGCTTATAAAATATACGCTAGAACGTTCTTTTAAGCTCCGTTATAACGTGGCTAATTATGCGCTTTAAATGGGCAGCAACAGTCAATGAAGATTTCTAAAACTAATCTTTACTCTGCACATTCGTTATATAGATAGTGATATGGAATTATTATGTGAATCAGTGTAATCGGCTTATGTCTACTGTGGCATTGGTACATATGAAGCACTCGACATGAGGGAGTGCGCTTACTTCATTATACTGACCCACGAAAAGCTTTTAAGACTTTGTAATTTGAAATCCGATTACCTATTTTTTTCCACGAATCCCTACAAAATAAGCCGGCGTATGTTAGACAGATTGTTCACAAGTGGTCCTCGTATGTTTTACATACATACATCAAACTAGATTATTAGCATTCAGTGAAAATCAGAGAGTAGATCAAAGTGGCGTAATTATTATCAAATTGTAGGATTGATATTTTTTTAAGAGGTAACTTTATCCATTAAAATAACGATGCGCTCAGTTTGTGGGGTATATTGTGCACATCCATAATAAGTTTTTGATTTATTGTATCATCTAAAAGGGTAGTGAATGGGTCCTGTAGAATTTAAGCTGAAACATGGTATTACGGATTTTATTTTAATTCTTTGGTAATATTGATTTTATATTAGAAAATTATTGTACAGTTTATTCATGTTTCCAAGTGTGTGAGAGTTTATTCATGTTTCCAAGTGAGATACGGAAAGATTGAGCTAACAACTTTTATGAAGCATATTTTGATATTGTTAAAATAATACTGCAATCAAATACCCACATACATAGTCAAAGCTGAACATATTCGTTAAAGTCAATTCAGACGGCAATATTTCAATTATATGATTCATTTATAAATTATTTCAGAATCAATTCAATCATAACATCAAATCATTTCTAAGTATTTAAATACATCATAGCGCGGAAAAGCAAAAATGGGAGACAAGACTAAATCATTTTTTGACTCCCATGTTATATTAAAACGTGTACATAAGTGTTGAAATATTATAATACTATAGTAATAACTTAGACTCTTATTCCAGTAGAGACGAGAAGAGAAGATAATAATGCTAATTTAAGATCTTGTACATTTTAACTTGTTAGTTACAATTTATTATTGTTTTTACATGAGATTAATATTCCAAAATAATGTTGTATAATATTTCTTGTCAATTTATATATTGTTACAAAAATATCACAGAATACACATTGTTAGAATAAAAGTGTTTATCCAATAATCTATCAATTATAATTATGTAATAAATAACTTAATATCCATCAAAATTCGATTAATCATCATTCATACAAATAATTGCCGAAGTAATTAGGTATTGGCCTATAATTAAATGAGATACATATATATATGATTCCCTCGTTACTTTGCTAATCGGTCTATGATTGTGTTGAGGGTGCGGAGGGTGATGACAAGAGGGGTGATGACTCAACCACCCCAATACATCCACCTGAGTTTGATATAACTGCTCGAGAGCTATTGAGTCACACATCATTACATGATTCAATGATATCATACTTAATTAGCCAGGGGGGCTATTCCTGAAAGTTGTTACGGGATATCTACGTGGTTATCACTTGCTATTGGCTGATTGCCGTGGCGGACCGCGTGGAAAACACTCCATCAGCCAATAGCAAGTGATAACCACGTAGTTGTCACCGTGAGACAGCGTTCAGGACCCCTAGGTCTACGCTACGTCACCAGGTCCACCACTATCCAGCAGAATCATTCTGTGGAGTGGGGGGACCTCTGACATTACCACTAAACGAGTGAGCTAGACCGAGTACTAAAACTAAGGGTAGGGCACTTGAAAAATAAAAGATGAAAAATGAAAATGTTGAACTATTTCAATCCTTCATTCCTTCGGGTATCATGATTATTCTTCCATTGGAAATATTTCTCACCTAAACTGTTCGGTACCTTTAGATAGTGTGGATGTGTGAAGTATGATGTATGAAGTATGAAGTATGATGTATGAAGTATGATATATGAAACTGTCCGGTACCTTAGATAGTGTGGTTGTGATGTGAAGTATAATGTATGAAGTATGATGTATGAAACGTCCGGTACGTTTAGATAATGTATGGATGTTATTTAATGAAACACATAAATTAAAACAAGATAGCTGATGCATTCCAAAGGATACAAAGAAATTAAAAGATGGGCAGGAAAGAGAAAGAGTTGGAGACTTGATTGAAACAAATCCGCGGATTGGAAATATAAAACACACCACATCAAGCAAAGATATTACAGTGAGCACCCAGGACAGCTGAACGTGCTCAGAGGGGGGGGGGGGGAGGGTGACGGCATCTACTCACTTCTTCCAAACGGAAATTGGCAATATGGAAAATATAATTCCGTCTAGTCTTTCGACTCGTTGCTCGTAATAGTGAGTTGTGCATGGATGAAGTAGCAAGTCTGACAAATACCCGGGACATTGTTGAAGACAACATGGCACAAGTCAATCACTGCCTTCTGAATAGACCTTTTTCAAAACTGATCTAGGATCCTTAGATACGAGTTAATCACAGTCCTTTAAATCTTCAATGACTACAAAGCACAACAATTAATAAATGAATCTTGGCATAACTTGGCATAACATTTTAAAACTAATTTGTATTGTTTTGCATTGTTGTCATTGAAGATTTGGAGGACCGAGATTAACTCTATTTAAGGGTCCTAGATCAATTCCGAATAGCACAAGACTCAATTCCAAAAATAGCCGTGTTGCCGTCTTGTTTCGGACAAACATTGAATATGCACCAATCAAAGAGGGATACAACTATGAAGTTGCCTAGCAACACATTGTTTGTCCGCCTGTGATGTCGCAATCCCCTTAATTTACCCTTGTGCTGTTTAGAAAGAAACATATGCGATGCCCTGATGTTAAACTTCAAAAATCCCATCACTCTTGTATTAAGTTAATTTAAATTAATTTAAGTTGTGTATAGTAGACAAGAATTAAATACCCAGTATTGATTGTTTCGTGTAAATTTGTGTTTCAGGTTTGGTTCCAGAACCGGCGCGCGAAGTGGCGTAAGCGAGAGAAGGCGATGGGGCGGGAGAACTCCAGTTTCATCCACGGAGAACAGCAAGGTATAGATAGAGCAAAGATAGCAAGATATACCCTGTCTGGTATAGGGTAGGGTAGAGAGAGAGTCTATTGTCTGCGGCAGTCGGAGCTCAAACACAGTTAATAAATAAAATAAATACATTCACATTTAGAGTCTACCCACCCAGTAACGAAACTGATTTCCAGTGGGGGACTTTAATTTAAAGCGACTAAACCAACCCTGTAGGCTCCGAACACCATCGACGAGTGAGCGATAACCAATCAAAGATGGATATTTCAAATACGAAACATATGAATCAGTGATTGGACAGTGCGAACACCTGCGGACAACTGTCAGAATCAACAAAGCCGATTCAGAACCACTTTGAATTTATTGAGTGCTTCAGTGAGACATACCTTATTGCGGAACACCCATTTCTCTCAGTTAAAATTGTCTAAAAGTACACCAAAATATATCGTCCCTTGGAGAATGTGATGTTCTTTCTTATTACTGTTACTTTCTGCCAATGAATATTCCCGTTTACAATTGACATTAAAATATAATTGTGAAATATGTACA
This sequence comes from Isoperla grammatica, assembly GCA_945910005.1. Classification (NCBI taxonomy): domain Eukaryota; kingdom Metazoa; phylum Arthropoda; class Insecta; order Plecoptera; family Perlodidae; genus Isoperla; species Isoperla grammatica. The sequence goes on along the minus strand of OX246738.1, from coordinate 113,088,700 downwards.
GCAACATCTCATTACAAAAAAAATTGAAAAACGGAAATATTGGTTATTAATTGGAATATTTAAACAATTTATAAGAAAGAACATTACATTCTCTATAAGGTGACATGATTTGGTTTATATTGTAAACAATTTTCAAGCACTTTAAAGCAATCTTATTCTTAACCGTCAGAAATCGGGAGTTCCATATAGGCTATAGGTAGAGATGCAGCTTGTTCGTCTTTTAAAATTCAAACTGTGGGTAAATACCGCCGCTAGTTATTATCAGAGTCTACACGTAACCAAAAAAATATATGAACAATTGATTTAGTTTGGATAAAATCGGATAACTGCGATTTTATTGTATTATCGAATTTTATACAAACGTAAAGAATTTTTCATACGTTTTGTTTCATTATCTGTGGACCCTGATAATATATAGCAACGTTATTTACCCAAAATTTCTATTTTTAAAGTTGTTATAAAGATACGAACAGGAAACCGGAAATGCTCCCGCTTGGTGAGCTCTGACTGGGCAGACTAGCAATAATATCTTCAGTTATCTAATCTAAATCTTATTTTCGACAATTACATCGATAATTATGCGTAGCGGTTATTATACTATCATACACGAAGGGCTTTTCATTCAACTCACATTTCATATTTTCCCCTTAGAATCAGACTGAGGTTCGGTTTGAAATGTATTTTAATTACTCTATTCTGCCAAAGGTCATCATCAACTTTCTATGTAAGAAGTTGAAATAAAACATGCTTTTTTCGTTGGTGGGCTTTGCCCTTGACACACAGTTGAGCTGTATTCTGGGTCACTTGCTTTACAAATGGTGATATTTCGGAGTCTCCAACTCCTTCCTCAAGTATCTCTTGACGTTAGTATGGTTGGTATAGAGAAGAGTGTTACCTCTAGGTCTCTGCTTTCAGGCATGCCGGAGTTCGGCCTCCACGCGCACCTGGGTCTGCCGCCCCTGCCCCCAGACCCCTTCTGGCCGGGGGCCGCCCTGGGGTTCGGCCCCGTGTTCGGGCTAGGGGGCCTCCCCCCAGGCGCCGCCGCAGCCCTGGGCCTCCCCTGGGGGCCCGCGATGTCGGGCAACGGGAAGTCTCCGTCGTTCCACACCCTCCTGTCGCAGTACGTGTTGGCGGGGGGCGGCATCCCCCTCCCCACCCTGGGGTCCTTCGGCCTCCCCTCGCAGCCGCACCCCCCACCCCCACCCCCGCCGCCCACCACGTCACCCACCCTCTCGGACGCGGACCTGGCGTCGAGGAGTCCGCCCGCCCCCCCCTCGCCCACCGCCTCGTCTGAGTCGCGCAAGAACAGCATAGACGCGCTGCGGCTGCGAGCCAAGGAGCACCAACAGCTCATGACGTCACACAAGCACGTGCACGTGCCGGCCAGGTCATAGACGCGCTGTGGCTGCGAGCCAAGGAGCACCAACAGCTCATGACATCACACAAGCACGTGCACGTGCCGGCCAGGTCATAGACGCGCTGCGGCTGCGAGCCAAGGAGCACCAACAGCTCATGACGTCACACAAGCACGTGCACGTGCCGGCCAGGTCATAGACGCGCTGCGGCTGCAAGGAGCACCAACAGCTCATGACGTCTCACAAGCACGTGCCAGCCACTGCGTCTGCGCACCAACAGCTCATGACGTCACACAAGCACGTGCCGGCCACTGCGTCTGCGCACCAACAGCTTATGACGTCTCACAAGCACGTGCCGGCCACTGCGTCTGCGCGCCAACAGTTCATGACGTCTCACAAGCACGTGCCAGCCACTGCGTCTGCGCTCCAACAGCTTATGACGTCACACAAGCACGTGCCGGCCACTGCGTCTGCGCGCCAACAGCTCATGACGTCACACAAGCACGTGCCGGCCACTGCGTCTGCGCGCCAACAGCTCATGACGTCTCACAAGCACGTGCCGGCCACTGCGTCTGCGCGCCAACAGCCCATGACGTCACACAAGCACGTGCCGGCCACTGCGTCTGCGCACCAACAGCTTATGACGTCTCACAAGCACGTGCCGGCCACTGCGTCTGCGCGCCAACAGCCCATGACGTCACACAAGCACGTGCCGGCCACTGCGTCTGCGCACCAACAGCTTATGACGTCACACAAGCACGTGCCGGCCACTGCGTCTGCGCACCAACAGCTCATGACGTCATCAAGAAGCCAACCCCTCGAAGCGACTGTTCAGTGCATCAACATGGCCACGATGGGCAATGTGCCTCATGTCGCCACATTCAACAGAACTTGATTTAAATAATTAGTCTTGTTGACAAAATACACTGGAAATGTTACAGTAACTAGGATTAGCAACCGTCTACTTTATTTTACGTCCTTTTATTCAGACGCTTCCACGTTGTAAATTTGTAAATATTTTTGTTTTATGCATGCAATGTGCAATATATAGTTTTCCTTGTGATCTGTGCCCTCATATCGAAGAACTGTATTTAAATGATTCTGGTTGGCAAAGTTACTAGAAATGTTAACAGTAACTATGATTAGCAATCGTATATTATATTTTTTGGCCACTTGTTTAGATATTTCCACGATATACATTTGTAAATATTTTTGTTTTGTGCATGCAATGTGCAATATATAGTTTTCCTTGTGATCTGTGCCCTCATATCGAAGAACTGTATTTAAATGATTCTGGTTGGCAAAGTTACTAGAAATGTTAACAGTAACTATGATTAGCAATCGTATATTATATTTTTTGGCCACTTGTTTAGATATTTCCACGATATACATTTGTAAATATTTTTGTTTTGTACATGCATTGTGCAATATAGTTCACCTTGTGAAATTAAGGCAATGTAGTTGTTTCAACAGAGATCGTTTCCTACATAGATGACAGTTGATTGCTCAAACAAGAGAAATCATATTAAATATAAAAATAGATTCACTCCTAAATCAGTCCGATTATAATGATGTAAATGTAAACAACGTTATCTCTGTCGGTCTAAACTGTGTATTGTTTCCTTGTCATCTCACCGAAGGGCATAATCATTCTAATATCTTAATAAACATGTCACCTGCTCTGTTATCAATGGAGTTGCCTCACTGGGAACCATCAGCTGCGATCACTAGTAGTTACTCAGCTGAGGGGTCGACCTGATAAGGCATCAAGTGTGCACGGGCCTTACCTGTTCGTTAATCAAATTGTTCGTAATCATGAGGGCAAGTGGAAGCAATTAAGTGAAATCAATTTTGATTAAAATTATATTAGACAATAATAATATTGAACTTGTTTTATTTTATTTAATCATTTTCCTTCCGGCGTTATCACCCATCCTTAGTAATGTCCATACAAAATAAAAATATACTTGTAAAAAATTAAACAGACAAAAAATCTACACTTTTGAAACAAACTAAAATGTAGAACTGAAATAATTAAATAGATAATATAATAGATGCAAATTGCAAACAGTTGAATTGACGCAATTATTTTAATTATTTTATATCCATAACACAACTTTACTCAACTAATAGTAAAATTATATAACTGAATAACATGATGATCAAGAAATAAAAATTAACTACAATACAATAGAGGACTCAAAACAAGCATGGATAGCGCTGCTAAGCAACCTTCTTTCAGCGCCATTAAAGAATAATAACAATAAAACAACAATTAAAGTTGACAGCTAAACCACTCCTAATACTATGTTCACACTAGGCTCGCTAACAGCAGTTAAGCCATTAACTTCTGTTAAGAATGTAATGTGAACGTAACGCAGTTAGCCCTAACTGACATCAAGCACTAACTGCGTTTGGCGAACGTAGTTAGCGGGTAACTTAGATCAATTTGCCACTGCCTTGTTGAAAATCATACATGTTTTCAAAAGATACCAGGCGGTGAGCAACACCGAAAGACAACAATGGAACAAATAAATTGAACTGATTGACAAACCATCAGGTGTCAAAATAATAAAATTGCAAACCACAGAAATAAAAACAAGTGTATAGTAATAGTAACTGCTCGCCATTAAAAACTTTTAATGATAGACAACGACTAAATGAAAGTTTTGTATGTGTATTTGTTTGTTTTTTGTTTTGTTTTCCAGACGAAACTATTTTTTGACAGCTTGTTGATTGTCCATAGATTCAATTCATTTGTTTCATTGTTGTCTTTTGGTGTTGCTAGTTGGTGTGACAGTTCCTTGGTAGGCCTAGGCTATTCCGCTATTTCATTTAATTCGTGGTACGTTAGTAAAATTCGTAAAGCTATGGATTCCTCGTGTTCGGGAGGTATTGCAGAGAAGGCAGAAAAGGTGTTGAAGAGACACAAAACACTCTTTTTGTTCTTCAAACGGCATGTTGTTATTACTTCAACCACAGACAGTACAAAACAAAACACGTATTTCAAACAGAGCCAAAAGCCGTGCACAGCCTTATATATCGTCATAAAATCACTAAATATAGTACCGCGGTGGCTGTGCATGACGTCACACACTGCTCATACATCGATTCCAGTGTGAACAGTTGACACAGGATCACACAAATATATCGAACGACCTTGAACGTCGCTAACCGCTGTTAGCCTTAACTGCTGTTAGCGAGCCTAGTGTGAACATAGTATATAACAGAAGTTTATTTTCCTGCCACCAGTCTATTTTGAGTGCTCTATACAAAAAAGATAATAAAAAAAAAACTCAATCTGCACACTTCATATACATGACATAGGTTCGTTTGGTTCCGATATTCACATTTCTTTTGCTATTATACTATTATTATGATCATCTTTATTATACTGTTGAGTGTATATTATATTTATACAGTCAACAATTATACCAATAAATCGACATAATGAGATTCATACCTCATGTTTTCCACAACGCTTTTGTCTGTTCGACATAATAAATTGCTGCATATCACGACATGAAAGCTATACATATAAAATAAGGCTTGTTTGTTCGGAAATGTTGTCAAAGCAATCATATTATTTTGTTCATTGTGCATATTTGTCTTTGCTACTTTATACACAATAGCCTTGGCATTCTATAATATTACTTTGAATTTATTCTTATTATAGCGCATAATATTAATAAGAAGTTTGCTTTTTGTGTGAGCGTTGTCCTACTTTGATACGTCGTTCTTTATGAGCTTTCAAGACTTAAGCACATTCGTTAACTGAGAAAGAACGGACCACAGCGGCAACTCCAATTATTTCACTTCTTTGAGGTTCAGACTTGAAAGAATGAATTGAGCATTGACAAGTTTCAAATGTGAACAATGCGATGAAGGAAGGATGACAGACTGAGACCATCAAAGAAGCTTATAAGCTGTTGTCTGTCATGTGAAGTCACGTGGGCTATGATGACTGTTGACAGTTGAGCTGCCAATAAGATGAATATGTTTACCGTATCATATCATGGGAGTTTTAACAGGTATCCCCCAGAAGAGTTTATGAAAATGATTATCTATGCCATTGTAATAACAACAAAAAGAGCGGCCGAGAATAGAGAGTTTATTTTGTATTTATATTTATAAGTGGTAATAGTATATTATAATAATAATAATAATAATAATAATGATAAAAAAAAAATAATAATAATAATAATAATAATAATAATAATAATAATAATAATAATAATAATAATAATAATAATAATAATAATAATAATAATAATATAATAATCATTTATCGTATGCGAAACCTACCCAGGAACATTTCATGCCCCTCTTCAGGGGGTCTAGCTAGATATTGAGGTATTTGGAACAGTTGGGAAGGCATGTCCGAGGGCTGTTAGTACGATATAATCCCAGCATTCGCCTTGTGACTGAGGAAAACCTCGTAAAAACCATCAGTCAATACTGCCGGTACGTGTGCTAAGCACTGAGCCATCTCTATCGGTTGCCTTTTAGAAGTAATAGTAAACTAATGTTGGAGAACCGCAGCCAGAACTCAAACAAAGTAAACAAACCTCCCTGATGGGTGTGGTCAATAAGTTCTATACTATAGTATTTGGTATGGTTCTTTGTATAGCTTTGTTTTCATGACAACATGGGTAGGATATTGTTGCGTATGTGTGCGTGTGCGTAATAATAATAATATTTTATTGAACATATAGATAAATCATATTGTTTACACCACTTCTATACAAGAAATTCCCTAGTGTAACAACTCTCAACTTTCTTTAACAAAAATTGGTAATATTTAAAGGAAACATGAAGGTTGTGAAGAGAACAAAAACATGTATGGTGTGTTGGGGAAAAAGTCGCCAAAAAACCCACTGGTAGGACACACACACAGCAACAAGCGCTGTGGCGTATGCGTGTATTGTTTGTTACGATTCCAGGCGATACATGAGGCTTTCCGAACATTTCGATTATCGAGTATTTCTTGCTCGTGCTGTACATTCCTCGCATCCGTTTTGTGTCTGTCTGTATCTTAGCCTTCCAAACTATACTTTCAATCAGATTTTGGTTTTTGTTCGGTCGGATTAAAAGGGGGTATCCGGAGCGTTTGTTTTCAAACACCATTCACTCACTCATTTATCCCCGAAAGAATGGAGCACTTATTTCCATCGGAGAGTGAAGTGTCCAACAATTGAACACAATGCAGGATATGGAAGTGAAGTATCTCGCGATTGTGGTTGAATTTAATTGACACGTCGCGATGAGGCTTGGCGCCATTTGTTTGCAGCTTAATCAGCAATCAAGAGTTGCGTAACTCCGTGTAACTGCAGAGTAGGCCCTACAGTGCAAGGCGTCGTGGCGTGCGTGGTGACTAACGGTGATTAACTGATGGACAAACAACGAGAGCGTGTTGGGCATATTGATATTCTTCTGAACGGTAAACGTATATCGTACATTAAGCTTACAGCAGATACTAGTCCTCTTCCTACTCCTGCCCTTCACCAGTGGCGGATCTATACTTCAGTCATGGGACGGGCGATTATTTAGGGAAAAAACTGCAAACCCCTTTCTACTTACACTCGCACCTTACCCCCCCTCCCCCTCCCACAAAAAAAACACCAAATAATGGATAGATAATAATAATGGAGACGTTGAGCGTAATATATGCGTAATACCTACGTGCGTACACACAAACCAGTACCGTCGCTTTGAAATTTTGAGTTTGAGATAACAGATATTAAATAACTACCTAGTTTAGTATACTTCATTAGGAAGTTATTAGTATTTTGGTGTTTGCAGCTGTGGCAATCAGGATTTGATCCTGGTATTGGCTTTTCCTTGGGTGAAAAAAAAATTCTACGGAATTCTCTTCACAGCCCGGAAAATGACTAAACTAGTTTTGGTGGTTGATGTTAGCACTAAACTATAAAACCATTATGCAGTTGGGGTGGAAGGGGGGGGGGGGGGAGAACGAACAGACAGGTCTTACCCCTATGTATCAGTAACGTACACGGATATTTGGTCGGACAACCGGGGGAGGGGGGGGGGGAGGGGGGCGGACGATGGCCCCGTCGCCCCCTCCCCCCACCTTTGTTGCTACTTCACAAACTATACGTCGTACTTCTTTCTCAACAAAGGTGAAACAATCTATTTAGCGAGTATCTGCAAACATCTTCTCTTGTCATCTTGCTTTCTTGCACCACCTTACTAAACAATATAAAACCTGAATAAAATATAGATTTTTGTACCCGTCTTAGTTTTGCGTGCCACAATCAAAGTAGGCCTACTACTTCCTCTTGTGTCGTGGGAGGGCGTCTCATTGATATAATGAATACAATTAGATGTGGAAAAATACCCATATCTAAACATCAACCCTAAAAGTTACTTTCTGTTAAATACTATGCCAATTTTACATTTTAAAGATCTCTTTAGTCTTTAACATGGGTTCTTCTATTACACCGTACCCCTTGTCCTCATACCACGGTCTTGTAACTTTTGAAGCATTACATCTGTTATTGTCTTTAAATAGTCCAAAGTACTGTTTAACAATATGGGATGTATGGCTTAATAATGGTTTTAGAAACAAGATTTCTCACCCATAATAGTGAGTGCATGATGGATCCTTCCCAATACTAGTCAAAAGTCCCAGTTTTGTATTCACTTTCTTATCCACACATTCATTATGGCGATTGATAGTCATGTGCCACAACAACCTTGTGGATGCTGACGTCATAGATGAGTGAGTCGGAGCCAATCAGCGGGCGGCTTCCTCAAATACTGACATCTGGTTGGCCAATGCCTCACTCATATATGACGCCAGCATCCACAAGGTTACTGTGTAAAGACTTTACTCGAGACTTCAGACAATACAATCCATAAACGTGAAAACCTATAGACTAGAACCTAATTAAAGCTGATTGTGTTTTGCTGATCGGGTACAAAAAGTAGGCTAACATCAAGTATTGAGTAATCTGTGCTGAGCCGAATACTGAATGAATTCGCTTTTGCCCGTTAAGCCGATGCATTGACTAGAAGGATCAGCGAGTTGAAAAGTTTAATAAAAAGCACCTCTCTTCATAAAGTGATCAGTCATTGTTCTGATTCTAGGGGCGGCGAGAGGGGAGGGGTGGGGGATAAGGGGGGGGGGATGCTGCTCTTTGACTATACACGATGAGATTTAATGACGCCGACTGACTGACTGGGGAGTGGCGCAGCCCTGTTTGCACACATACACGTATACAGGACATTATTAGATTGCTGCGCCTATAACGATAATGAGAAATTAATACGCCTAATCTAATCTTGCTTGTCGTAGCGAGCACGCTCAATGTTTGTGTAGGCAATTTCACGTTACAAATTAACTTAGCTTTGGGTTCGTCGTCTTTCAAACGACCTATACAACATGTTTAATAGACTTGACCAAAGTGGGAGATAATGTTAAAGCGTACTGTGAGTATAAGTCGAGTCGGGGGGTTTTTACTCAGAATCTCTCTACCCCCTCTTTCCGTGTAACAATGTCCTCGTGTATTTACTTAACCGCTCTGTCTGTAGCTATTGCAGGAGATCGAGTGAGCCATTTGGCCGGAAGCGAGATCAAACTATAAAGGAACACTTGTGGCCTCGAGCCTTGATGTAAGCTGGATTAGGGGTCTGCCGCCCTCTTAGCTTTTAATTGGAAAATGGAGTTAATTACAAAATGTGAAAATCTCACAGTTTTAAACAAAAGTTTGTAGTTTTATTATCAATTTCAACACATTTTGTTATTGGGGGATTATGTTATTATAAATATAGGTAATGAGGCTTACAGACACCGTTTACATTAAAAACCAACGGTCAAAAGTAAACTTAAGAAAATACGGAGGTTTGTAGCCTACATGTAAGATTTTTTTGAAGATAAAAGTTACCGAACAGAAACGCTTTGAGATTCACTGGGTCTGGCCGTAACGAATTTTTCAATTGTCAGTCACTACGCTGATGGTGTTTGTGTATTCAAAATGTGGAAACTTGATTATATTTCGATAACATATTATAGTTACCGTACTGTACTTTTCATCTTTTACCTACAACAATATGGATTCCACATATTTGTTTTTGTTTTCAGCCTCATTTTCATGTGTCTTATCATTTACTACTTCTTTTAATAGCAATGTGCCCAAAATGTGCCCAAGATTACTTCACTGGGTCATAACGTGATGTTGCCAGACACCTTTCAACAAATTTGAAAAACAGAAACATTAGTTTTATAAAATAAAAGGAACATTCATAGAAAAATTGCAAAATTCTCTACAGGATGAAACATTTTGATTTTCTTTTGGCGGAACTTCCGATATCGGTCTGTTAGAATGTCCTTAAAATGTGTTAAAATTGTCCCAAATGAAAATTAAAATGTCATCAAAGATTTTAGTGATCTGTCTCATAAATGTTTCTTTGTTCCAATCAATATTTCCGTTTTTCAGATGTTCTTATTATCTTTTGTAATGTGATGTTGCCATGGACACCTTTCACACCTCATTAAGAGTACCTATCTGTAAAACAGAAATATTTATTTGAAAAAAAAAAACATTTGTAAGAAAGAGCATTAAATTATCTTTAGGATGACATATTTTTATTTTCTTTGGGACAAATTAAAAACATTTTAAACCAATTTTAGCAGACCGAGGTCGGGTGTTCCCCAGGGTAGGTGAACTACCCCTATCCTCACACACCGCCCACCGAACACCGAGAGGGTCTCACTTTCCACCGCCGTCTTGTCTGGCATCGTTCACACGAAGTCTGGTCGGCGAGAAAACGCGCTGTGTCTCGGCCCAGTGGGGCGTGCGCGCGCATCTACTGGTCTGGACCGCTGCCCGTATTAGCCCTGCAACCATGCGCGTCACACACACCCCACCTAGCGGGGCATTCTCACATTAACAGACAATGTTGTTTATCGGGTTGAGCCATTCTTACAGGAATCGTTCCTAATTTCACATTACCTCCTACCGTTCATTACAAATTACTCTTTTGCAAGTAGTATTTAGCCCCGTATAGGCAGTTTTAGGATTACGCCGAACCAAAGAAATTCGGCAAAAAGTTAAAGTGATATTACGAAAGAGTATTTAATTGGGCATCTGTTCCATAACTTTTAGTTTTAATATTTTCAATAGTTTACTTTTTAAAAAATAATTAGGAAATTGAGTATAAATAATAGCTAATAAATCAAAGGTAGAGTTGTATCTGACCACATCCGGTCGAGTTCCGTTGACCACATATCGTCTTATCAGTTTAGTACGAGTTCGGCGTCTTATCAGTTTAGTACGAGTAAGTAAATAGGTCCTTGGTTCGATTCCCAGTAAATAGGTTCGGAGGTCCTAGGTTCGACGAGGGGGCCCGACTCTTAGCATTCGCATTCGCATTCGCCTACACCTTCACCTTCGCTTTCGCCTTCGCTTTCGCCTTCGCATTCCTTCGCCTACACCTTCGCCTTCGCCTTCGCCTTCGCCTTCGCCTTCGCCTTCGCCTTCGCCTTCGCCTTCGCCTTCGTCTTCCTTCGCCTTCACCTTGCTTTCGCCTTCGGTTACACCTTCGCCTTTGCCTTCGCCTTCGCCTTCGTCTTCCTTCGCCTACACCTTCACCTTGCTTTCGCCTTCGCCTACACCTTCGCCTTCGCCTTCGCCTTCGTCTTCCTTCGCCTTTGCCTTTGCCTTTGCCTTTGCCTTTGCCTTTGCCTTTGCCTTTGCCTTTGCCTTTACCTTTGCCTTTGCCTTTGCCTTTGCCTTTGTCTTTGCCTTTGCCTTTGCCTTTGCCTTTGCCTTTGCCTTTGCCTTTGCCTTTGCCTTTGCCTTTGCCTTTGCCTTTGCCTTTGCCTTTGCCTTTGCCTTCGCTTTCGTCTTCCTTCGCCTACACCTTCACCTTCTTCGCATTAGCATTCGCATTCTCACTCGCACTCGCATTCGCATTCGCATTCGCATTCGCATTCGCATTCAATCACAGGGTGCTTAGTTCCTTTCCATGCCACCAGAATGCATAGAGGTCGGTGCTTACCTTAGTACGTAGTCTATTCTTGGCGCGAGGTCCTTGGTTCGTTTCTATGTGAAGGTTATTTATTCTCTATGTTAAATTAGAACGCTCTTAATAGCTGTATGAATGCTGAAAACATACAGGAAATAGCGCAGACTCTGATAACGTTTCCGCTAGCGAGGCGTTGTACGGTTCGACTCTCCGTACGTTACTCCTGGTGCTTGGTCCTTGGTTCGATTCCATATTCTTGGGTTATTTTCCTCTGAATGAGAAATGAATAACTAAAAATAGAGAAGGGTATAGCTAATAGGTTTGAGATTCTCTATTCTCTTAGAAGGCACTCATGTTGAGTTATTTGTTCACAACGTTAAATTATAAGAGGTCTTAAAACAGGCATACATTGACATTTGTAATGTTTTGGATAAATACGGTGTAGGATTTGATGGAATTATAAATAATAATATTCTCATGTTTGGTAATATCTACGAATGATTTATTAATTGAAATATACATTTTGTAATCATTTTCCTTATCCTAACCATTGACATTTGTAATGTTTTGGATAAATACGGTGTAGGACTTGATGGAATTATAAATAATAATATTCTCATGTTTGGTAATATCTACGAATGATTTATTAATTGAAATATACATTTTGTAATCATTTTCCTTATCCTAACCACAACTTCCTCATCAACTCAATATCTTGCATATGCATGTGGTAATTGATTGAAGCTAGTTAGGTTTTACATCAATTAAAAATTATTCACACATCCTCGTCTTATCATCGTATGTAGTTTACTCCTGACGTTTGGTACGAGTAAGTTAATAGGTCCTTGGTTCGATGCGTGGTTCGACCGTGACCCGAGGTTTCACTCTTAGTCTTTGTGTAACTTTATTGAGAAAAGCTCCTTGGTTAGAGAAATTGTTTTAGTACGTAGTCTCCTTTGCAGTGAGTTGCAATGTTCAGGGAAGAGCTCTTTATACTCAATGTTAAATTATTTAAGGTCTTATGCCACGCACATGAGGCTGTGAGTTTCATAAAACAAGAACTGAACAATCTTAATTACAACTACGAGTTTACACTCCCTCGTAGAAAAAAAACTATGGGTTAGTGCCTCCAACCTTGCGCATGTAGCTATTGAATTGAAAAGGCTATTTTTTAGCTTGTAGTCTAGCAGAGGAAGGAAATTAAAAAACTGTTTATAACTTCACCGTATCGTTTTATTTTACGGGGTCATTCACTGTCACCCTTATTGGTCTACTCAATCTAATCTTCGAACGTAGTTTACTCCCGACGTTTTAGATCGTTGGTACGCGTAAGTAAATAAATACCTCTTTGGTTTTAGACTCTCTCTCTATGTACACGCAGACCATTCCTGGCGTAATGTTAGTGTTGAAAAAGGGAGAGAGAGAAAGTGTCAATGCATGTTTATAACTAGTCCTTGGTTTGACCCCTGTCTTGGAATGTTATATAGAAATAACACAATACAAATGAAGGTTCTTGGTTTGAGCGTTCTCTATTATGTGTATAGTACGTAGTCTACTCCATTTGTAATGATTAGAGCTCTATGTTATTTGTTTCCAACGTTAAATTATTTGACGCCTTATAAGCCATGCATATTAAGATGTGAACCGAGTAAAACAGGAAGCTTTATGTGATATGCAACCACAAATGCATCCGTCAGTGATATGCAACATTCTAATGCAGCAAGTTTCGTTGCATTTTTTACCTTCATTAAATTTTATCTTAGTTAACTTGTGGTAAATTATAAGGAGGGTATTGTAATTAATTATTTTTAACCAAGGGAAATTGTACTTGTATATAAGTTTTCTCACAAGTAAATAGAAATCAGTACTGAAGGTGCATCTACACTGGAATAAGAGTAAGCTTGCACTATGTGTTTCAGTAAAGTTATAGAGTTAAGAGAAGGGGGTGTACTACCTCATGTTGATTTCTTTGACAATGGATTAGCGTTAGGAGAATTGGATCCAGATCCAGACATGGATTTAGCAGTCATTGAAGTGAACGTGGACACAATGAGGCGTTTACGTTTTCCAGAATTTGTCAACATGTATATGGACGAAATGTTCTTCTTTGCGTTTTACGAGAGTAACTGCGTATTGATGGAATACATAGAGTACGACAGTGCTATCAATCTTTGCGAAGAATGTGGACTTGACTTTAGAGATGAAAAATGTATATCTTATGTGTATTGTATGACAAGTATACGAAGTTTGGACGAGCTTGAAATCACCGCATTTTTGATGGACGAGAATAATTGGTGTTTCAACTGCAAGGAAGCACTTTGGAAAATACAGGACTCAAACGAGTGTTGTCATGTGAATGATTTCGATGTTTGTGATTTTGAGTAGACTATATCTAAATGTAAGTAATAGTAGTAGTAATGAAAAGTATAAATATTGTGTTGAAAAAATTGATGTTTGATTTATTAATATAAAGAAAATATATTTGGACATTTTGTTATCATTAACCTCTATTATTGCCCAACATCCAATGTACAACTCTTTGAATGTTAATAGCAACAGAGAGAGAAGAGACATTTTTTTATACCTAATAGGTCCTTAGATTGAGCTCTATTGATTTAGTACAGAGTCTAGTTGAGAAGGAGAATGCTTTCAATGTTAAATATTTTGAAAACCTTAAAGAGCGTATATGCCATACATCATGTAACAGGAAGCTTTTAACGTGATATGCAACCCCAAGTGATAGCGAGCACGCTTCCCGAGACAACTTTTGGCATATAGTCACATTGTTGAACGACACGACACGACACGAGTATGCATTGAACATAAAACACACTCAAAACACTATTAATTTTCACCAAGGAGTTTACCATACATCGTATAAAACATGATATAGGAATTTGACCTTATCGTTTTCACCTGAACGATTTATTTAATAATAATCCACTTCCTTACGCTGTTATTAACGTGAATCTGATTAATCTGATTATCCATTCCGGTAAGATAGTCCAAAATAACACAGGCTGGCGCGTTATGTCCTGTACGGTTGTATTTAATCATGGAACGTTCAAAAAACAAAAACACATCTCATCCATTTTGGTTCAAATCTCCACGAATCCAAGACAAGTTCTAGTTTCCTATCACAACTGCCATTTTGTGTAATAAACATTCCAATCGAACAATTTCCATAAATTTTGCTTTATCTACACCTAACATACTCAATTCGTGAATTCTGATTGAAATCTTGACGAATGCAAGCTAATTTATTGTTTCCCAACGGAACGCGCCAACTTGTCAGTTCTTATCGAAATCTTACAAGAACGTCAAATTGTGCTTGTTGGAGCCTGAATCGCACAAAAACGATCATTTTATGCATTTTAGTTGGAATCTGCACAAATACCCACATCATTCTAAGTTTCAATATCTTGTTTCACAACAAAACGTGGCAACGACGTGTTAAGTTTTTATCGAAATCTTACAAAAACATCAAACTGTGCTTATTGGAGCCTAAAACGTTCAAAAACACACATTTCATACACTTTGGTACAAATCTCCACAAATCCAAGCCAAGTTCTAGTTTCCTATCAAAACTACCAATTTGTGTAATAAACATTCCAATCGAACAATTTCTATAAATTTTGCTTCTACACCTAACATACTCAATTCGTGAATTCTGATTGAAATCTTGACGAATGCAAGCTTATTTTTTGTTTTCCAATTCTTATCGAAATTTTACAAGAACGTCAAATTGTGCTTGTTGGAGCCTGAATCGCACAAAAACGGAAATTTCATTCATTTTGGTTGG
Source organism: Isoperla grammatica (assembly GCA_945910005.1). Classification (NCBI taxonomy): domain Eukaryota; kingdom Metazoa; phylum Arthropoda; class Insecta; order Plecoptera; family Perlodidae; genus Isoperla; species Isoperla grammatica. The sequence continues at coordinate 113,073,553 of OX246738.1, read as the reverse complement.
AATCTGCACAAATACCCACATCATTCTAAGTTTCAAAATCTTGTTTCACAACAAAACGTGGCAACTTGTTCAGTTTTTATCGCAATCTTGGGCTATTGGAGCCTAAAACGTTCAAAAACACACATTTCATACACTTTGGTACAAATCTCCACGAATCCAAGCCAAATTCTAGTTTCCTATCAAAACTACCAATTTGTGTAATATACATTATAATTGAACCATTTCTATAAATGTTCCTTATATCTATGCATAAATAGTCCAAAATTACTCAATTCGTGTATTTTGATTGAAATCTTGACGAACGCAAGCTTATTTTTTGTTTTCCAACGGAACGTGCCAACTTGTCAGTTCTTATCGAAATCTTACAAAAACGTCAAATTATGCTTGTTGGAGCCTGAATCACTCAAAAACGATAATTTCATGCATTTTGGTTGCGATCTCCCCGAATACCAGCAATATTCTAAGTTCCATTTTATTGTTTACGAACAGAACGTGACAACTTGTTTAGTTTTTTATCGAAATATTACAAAAACAGCAAATTGTGCTTGTTGGAGCCTGAATCGCACAAAAACGGAAATTTCATGCATTTTTGTACAAATCTCCACGAATCCAAGTAAAATTCTACTTTCCTATCAAAACTGCCACTTAGTGTAATATCAATTAGATTACCGAGTGAGGGAAAATGTTTCGTTGCCGTGTTAAAATATCCGCGCGAGTTTTGTCAAAAAATGTCCAAGTCTCACCACTAGTTCGAACTCTCACAGCAAGGAGCGCTAGCTTAGCACGTTTGAACTTCGTTGCCGTCTGGCGGGATCTTACCTCACTCATGCAGTAATCTTTGGTAATATACATTGAAATCGAACCATTTCTATAAATTTTGCTTATAACTATACCCAAATAAACCAAAATTACTCAATTCATATATTTTGATTGAAATCTTGACGAATGCAAGCTAATTTCTTGTTTTTCAACGGAATGTGGAACTTGTTCAGTTTCTAACGAAATCTTACAAAATCCATATCATATTTATCATATTTATTTGTCATATTTTGCTTATTGGAGCCTGAATCGCTAAAAACGATCATTTCTTGCAATTTGGTTGGAATCTCCACCAATACCAGTACAATTCTAAGTTTCATTTTTGTTTGTTTCCCAACAGAATGTGGCAATTTGTTCAGTTTTTATCGAAATCTTAAAAAAACATCACATTGTGCTTATTCGAGCATGAAAACGCTCAAAAAACACACATTTCATGCATGTTGATACAAATCTCCACGAACCCAAGCCAAATTGTAGTTTCCTATCAAAACTGCCACTTTGTGTAAAATACATTGAAATCGAACCACTCCGCCGCCCCCCGCCCGGTACCATGAGGCTCTTGACTGGCCACTGTGTGACCTTGAACCGAGTCCCCAACCGGTGAGCGGTGAGCGGAGTCATCTTGGATTACATTATGTTATCAATGTCAGAAAGTGTAATAGCTATAGCAATTACAAAAATGTTTGCAATACCAACAAATAACAACAACTCAAGAAGGCGCATTACCGGGTACCGGTACCGGGCGGGGGGCGGCGGAGTGGTTCGATTTCAATGTATTTTACACAAAGTGGCAGTTTTGATAGGAAACTACAATTTGGCTTGGGTTCGTGGAGATTTGTATCAACATGCATGAAATGTGTGTTTTTTGAGCGTTTTCATGCTCGAATAAGCACAATGTGATGTTTTTTTAAGATTTCGATAAAAACTGAACAAATTGCCACATTCTGTTGGGAAACAAACAAAAATGAAACTTAGAATTGTACTGGTATTGGTGGAGATTCCAACCAAATTGCAAGAAATGATCGTTTTTAGCGATTCAGGCTCCAATAAGCAAAATATGACAAATAAATATGATAAATATGATATGGATTTTGTAAGATTTCGTTAGAAACTGAACAAGTTCCACATTCCGTTGAAAAACAAGAAATTAGCTTGCATTCGTCAAGATTTCAATCAAAATATATGAATTGAGTAATTTTGGTTTATTTGGGTATAGTTATAAGCAAAATTTATAGAAATGGTTCGATTTCAATGTATATTACCAAAGATTACTGCATGAGTGAGGTAAGATCCCGCCAGACGGCAACGAAGTTCAAACGTGCTAAGCTAGCGCTCCTTGCTGTGAGAGTTCGAACTAGTGGTGAGACTTGGACATTTTTTGACAAAACTCGCGCGGATATTTTAACACGGCAACGAAACATTTTCCCTCACTCGGTAATCTAATTGATATTACACTAAGTGGCAGTTTTGATAGGAAAGTAGAATTTTACTTGGATTCGTGGAGATTTGTACAAAAATGCATGAAATTTCCGTTTTTGTGCGATTCAGGCTCCAACAAGCACAATTTGCTGTTTTTGTAATATTTCGATAAAAAACTAAACAAGTTGTCACGTTCTGTTCGTAAACAATAAAATGGAACTTAGAATATTGCTGGTATTCGGGGAGATCGCAACCAAAATGCATGAAATTATCGTTTTTGAGTGATTCAGGCTCCAACAAGCATAATTTGACGTTTTTGTAAGATTTCGATAAGAACTGACAAGTTGGCACGTTCCGTTGGAAAACAAAAAATAAGCTTGCGTTCGTCAAGATTTCAATCAAAATACACGAATTGAGTAATTTTGGACTATTTATGCATAGATATAAGGAACATTTATAGAAATGGTTCAATTATAATGTATATTACACAAATTGGTAGTTTTGATAGGAAACTAGAATTTGGCTTGGATTCGTGGAGATTTGTACCAAAGTGTATGAAATGTGTGTTTTTGAACGTTTTAGGCTCCAATAGCCCAAGATTGCGATAAAAACTGAACAAGTTGCCACGTTTTGTTGTGAAACAAGATTTTGAAACTTAGAATGATGTGGGTATTTGTGCAGATTCCAACCAAAATGAATGAAATTTCCGTTTTTGTGCGATTCAGGCTCCAACAAGCACAATTTGACGTTCTTGTAAAATTTCGATAAGAATTGGAAAACAAAAAATAAGCTTGCATTCGTCAAGATTTCAATCAGAATTCACGAATTGAGTATGTTAGGTGTAGAAGCAAAATTTATAGAAATTGTTCGATTGGAATGTTTATTACACAAATTGGTAGTTTTGATAGGAAACTAGAACTTGGCTTGGATTTGTGGAGATTTGTACCAAAGTGTATGAAATGTGTGTTTTTGAACGTTTTAGGCTCCAATAAGCACAGTTTGATGTTTTTGTAAGATTTCGATAAAAACTTAACACGTCGTTGCCACGTTTTGTTGTGAAACAAGATATTGAAACTTAGAATGATGTGGGTATTTGTGCAGATTCCAACTAAAATGCATAAAATGATCGTTTTTGTGCGATTCAGGCTCCAACAAGCACAATTTGACGTTCTTGTAAGATTTCGATAAGAACTGACAAGTTGGCGCGTTCCGTTGGGAAACAATAAATTAGCTTGCATTCGTCAAGATTTCAATCAGAATTCACGAATTGAGTATGTTAGGTGTAGATAAAGCAAAATTTATGGAAATTGTTCGATTGGAATGTTTATTACACAAAATGGCAGTTGTGATAGGAAACTAGAACTTGTCTTGGATTCGTGGAGATTTGAACCAAAATGGATGAGATGTGTTTTTGTTTTTTGAACGTTCCATGATTAAATACAACCGTACAGGACATAACGCGCCAGCCTGTGTTATTTTGGACTATCTTACCGGAATGGATAATCAGATTAATCAGATTCACGTTAATAACAGCGTAAGGAAGTGGATTATTATTAAATAAATCGTTCAGGTGAAAACGATAAGGTCAAATTCCTATATCATGTTTTATACGATGTATGGTAAACTCCTTGGTGAAAATTAATAGTGTTTTGAGTGTGTTTTATGTTCAATGCATACTCGTGTCGTGTCGTGTCGTTCAACAATGTGACTATATGCCAAAAGTTGTCTCGGGAAGCGTGCTCGCTATCACTTGGGGTTGCATATCACGTTAAAAGCTTCCTGTTACATGATGTATGGCATATACGCTCTTTAAGGTTTTCAAAATATTTAACATTGAAAGCATTCTCCTTCTCAACTAGACTCTGTACTAAATCAATAGAGCTCAATCTAAGGACCTATTAGGTATAAAAAAATGTCTCTTCTCTCTCTGTTGCTATTAACATTCAAAGAGTTGTACATTGGATGTTGGGCAATAATAGAGGTTAATGATAACAAAATGTCCAAATATATTTTCTTTATATTAATAAATCAAACATCAATTTTTTCAACACAATATTTATACTTTTCATTACTACTACTATTACTTACATTTAGATATAGTCTACTCAAAATCACAAACATCGAAATCATTCACATGACAACACTCGTTTGAGTCCTGTATTTTCCAAAGTGCTTCCTTGCAGTTGAAACACCAATTATTCTCGTCCATCAAAAATGCGGTGATTTCAAGCTCGTCCAAACTTCGTATACTTGTCATACAATACACATAAGATATACATTTTTCATCTCTAAAGTCAAGTCCACATTCTTCGCAAAGATTGATAGCACTGTCGTACTCTATGTATTCCATCAATACGCAGTTACTCTCGTAAAACGCAAAGAAGAACATTTCGTCCATATACATGTTGACAAATTCTGGAAAACGTAAACGCCTCATTGTGTCCACGTTCACTTCAATGACTGCTAAATCCATGTCTGGATCTGGATCCAATTCTTCTAACGCTAATCCATTGTCAAAGAAATCAACATGAGGTAGTACACCCCCTTCTCTTAACTCTATAACTTTACTGAAACACATAGTGCAAGCTTACTCTTATTCCAGTGTAGATGCACCTTCAGTACTGATTTCTATTTACTTGTGAGAAAACTTATATACAAGTACAATTTCCCTTGGTTAAAAATAATTAATTACAATACCCTCCTTATAATTAACCACAAGTTAACTAAGATAAAATTTAATGAAGGTAAAAAATGCAACGAAACTTGCTGCATTAGAATGTTGCATATCACTGACGGATGCATTTGTGGTTGCATATCACATAAAGCTTCCTGTTTTACTCGGTTCACATCTTAATATGCATGGCTTATAAGGCGTCAAATAATTTAACGTTGGAAACAAATAACATAGAGCTCTAATCATTACAAATGGAGTAGACTACGTACTATACACATAATAGAGAACGCTCAAACCAAGAACCTTCATTTGTATTGTGTTATTTCTATATAACATTCCAAGACAGGGGTCAAACCAAGGACTAGTTATAAACATGCATTGACATTTTCTCTCTCTCCCTTTTTCAACACTAACATTACGCCAGGAATGGTCTGCGTGTACATAGAGAGAGAGTCTAAAACCAAAGAGGTATTTATTTACTTACGCGTACCAACGATCTAAAACGTCGGGAGTAAACTACGTTCGAAGATTAGATTGAGTAGACCAATAAGGGTGACAGTGAATGACCCCGTAAAATAAAACGATACGGTGAAGTTATAAACAGTTTTTTAATTTCCTTCCTCTGCTAGACTACAAGCTAAAAAATAGCCTTTTCAATTCAATAGCTACATGCGCAAGGTTGGAGGCACTAACCCATAGTTTTTTTTTCTACGAGGGAGTGTAAACTCGTAGTTGTAATTAAGATTGTTCAGTTCTTGTTTTATGAAACTCACAGCCTCATGTGCGTGGCATAAGACCTTAAATAATTTAACATTGAGTATAAAGAGCTCTTCCCTGAACATTGCAACTCACTGCAAAGGAGACTACGTACTAAAACAATTTCTCTAACCAAGGAGCTTTTCTCAATAAAGTTACACAAAGACTAAGAGTGAAACCTCGGGTCACGGTCGAACCACGCATCGAACCAAGGACCTATTAACTTACTCGTACCAAACGTCAGGAGTAAACTACATACGATGATAAGACGAGGATGTGTGAATAATTTTTAATTGATGTAAAACCTAACTAGCTTCAATCAATTACCACATGCATATGCAAGATATTGAGTTGATGAGGAAGTTGTGGTTAGGATAAGGAAAATGATTACAAAATGTATATTTCAATTAATAAATCATTCATAGATATTACCAAACATGAGAATATTATTATTTATAATTCCATCAAGTCCTACACCGTATTTATCCAAAACATTACAAATGTCAATGGTTAGGATAAGGAAAATGATTACAAAATGTATATTTCAATTAATAAATCATTCGTAGATATTACCAAACATGAGAATATTATTATTTATAATTCCATCAAATCCTACACCGTATTTATCCAAAACATTACAAATGTCAATGTATGCCTGTTTTAAGACCTCTTATAATTTAACGTTGTGAACAAATAACCTTCACATAGAAACGAACCAAGGACCTCGCGCCAAGAATAGACTACGTACTAAGGTAAGCACCGACCTCTATGCATTCTGGTGGCATGAAAAGGAACTAAGCACCCTGTGATTGAATGCGAATGCGAATGCGAATGCGAATGCGAATGCAAATGCGAATGCGAATGCGAATGCGAGTGCGAGTGAGAATGCGAATGCTAATGCGAAGAAGGTGAAGGTGTAGGCGAAGGAAGACGAAAGCGAAGGCAAAGGCAAAGGCAAAGGCAAAGGCAAAGGCAAAGGCAAAGGCAAAGGCAAAGGCAAAGGCAAAGGCAAAGGCAAAGGCAAAGGCAAAGGCAAAGGCAAAGGCAAAGGCAAAGGCAAAGGCAAAGGCAAAGGCAAAGGCAAAGGCAAAGGCAAAGGCAAAGGCAAAGGCAAAGGCAAAGGTAAAGGCAAAGGCAAAGGCAAAGGCAAAGGCAAAGGCAAAGGCAAAGGCAAAGGCAAAGGCAAAGGCGAAGGAAGACGAAGGCGAAGGCGAAGGCGAAGGCGAAGGTGTAGGCGAAGGCGAAAGCAAGGTGAAGGTGTAGGCGAAGGAAGACGAAGGCAAAGGCGAAGGTGTAACCGAAGGCGAAAGCAAGGTGAAGGCGAAGGAAGACGAAGGCGAAGGCGAAGGCGAAGGCGAAGGCGAAGGCGAAGGCGAAGGTGTAGGCGAAGGAATGCGAAGGCGAAAGCGAAGGCGAAAGCGAAGGTGAAGGTGTAGGCGAATGCGAATGCGAATGCTAAGAGTCGGGCCCCCTCGTCGAACCTAGGACCTCCGAACCTATTTACTGGGAATCGAACCAAGGACCTATTTACTTACTCGTACTAAACTGATAAGACGCCGAACTCGTACTAAACTGATAAGACGATATGTGGTCAACGGAACTCGACCGGATGTGGTCAGATACAACTCTACCTTTGATTTATTAGCTATTATTTATACTCAATTTCCTAAATATTTTTTAAAAAGTAAACTATTGAAAATATTAAAACTAAAAGTTATGGAACAGATGCCCAATTAAATACTCTTTCGTAATATCACTTTAACTTTTTGCCGAATTTCTTTGGTTCGGCGTAATCCTAAAACTGCCTATACGGGGCTAAATACTACTTTTGCATAATAAACCACCCATTATAATACTGAAATGATCAGTGTATGAGACCTCTGTGGGGGTCTATTCGGGATTTAGACGAGGAAAAATTATCACAGCAAAATTAGGTTCGTATAATGTTTGATTTTATTAATTTACTACCATCTGTCACCACCGGGAAACCAGTTGTTTTGCTTTTTTTTAAACGGAGGAAATTTACACAAAAAGTCGGATTCACATTCACACACTTTGCTAAGGATTAAGGCTAGAAGTTATTAACTCATGGAAATAATGAACTTGAAAACTTTCAAATGTTGTAGTTGTTAACATATTTATATTAATTAATTATTTAAATGACAAACGTATCAATTACACTTGGTAGTTTCTAAATTAAATGTTAAGCTGATAAAAACCAAATTTCTCATTAGCCTATAATCGCTATTTCAATATCTTGAACCGTTATTATGAAAACCGTTGTTAGCGACTTAGGTCCCGTTTACCCTTGAAGTCCCCGTTGGGACGTGGTACGTGGGACTCCGTTGTGTTATATTCAGAGCTACGAGTAGACCTAGGCCGATATACAATGATCTGTTGACTGACGATATTGTTCAGCAAAATGAGTTTTGCGTCATGAATGGATGTACAATATTGTTGATCGGCGCTAAAAACAGACTGACACTAAAAACAGACACAAAACAGACACAACAGACTAAAAACAGACATACAAATATTCTGGAGACACAACTTCCTAATGCACAGATGTTGTTTAGCTGTCAACTGTAGAATATTTGAGTTGAATTGAATATTGTATTGGCGTTACATAACAAAAATAATAACGGCTAAGCATTTTTATGGAACATTTCCAGATAAAACATAAGTACGTTTTATAATATGGTTTGTAGCACGTTTTAAAAAAACAGTTGGTCTTTTAATAATTATTTATTCTTCAAAATAAAATGTGACACATTGCAGAACTTTGAAGATATTGACTTGTCCCCAAGAACAAAAATCCCTTCCCTACTAATGGTGGAAAGTGTCTAGCTTATATATTATATAAGTTATGTTATGGAAAATTATATGTAACATTACATAATAATAGAAAAAATACTGGAAAATTATATAATGGTAAAGTAAAGATTTCCTCTATTGGAATTCGGGTGTCAAAATAAAGTCTCCTCCTGGCATATATAGTGTTGGTTCTTACTTGGAAGAGGTTCTAGTAGAAAGTTACACCATATCCAGTTGAAATATTGTAAACGCATCGTTATACCAACTAATTATAAGTTCTCTACCTGGAAAAGCATTAACAAGGCGTTTATTGTGACTTCGTTTGAAGTCATACTGCACACAGGTAAAAACAACTAATTAAGAATCAAATGTGAATGTGTGTATTTTTCTACGTATCGGTCTATAGCTGAAGCGATGTGTTCATGTTAATATAGGCCTATTATACAAAAAATAATAATTATAGCGTTAAATTGGTCTGTAAATAAAACTCGCTACACTGATAGAAATATAGAAAACGTGTATAATGCCAATTGGAAGCGCGATGACATAAGAAGAATTCATTCAACCGCTCAGATTGATAATTTCCCGTATGAAGCTCGCGTGCAAATAAACATACTGTGCGAGTCACAGAGACGACATCTAACAGGGACACATGTTATTACAGCGACACGGACTCGCGTTGTACCTCGGACTAGACCACGAGATATGGTGGGTTGGAGGGGGGGTAGTTTACTCTTGTGCCTGTGCGCAAAGTGAGCGCCTATCCAACATTTCAAACTGTGTTCGAAGCTCCCACCTACCCATATATAAATATACATGTATAGACGAAAGCAAGGGGAATGTCGAATGAAAGTGTTTTAGTAATGAAAAAAAAAACATGCAAACTCTCGAATAAAAGATACAGACGACTGAGCCGGGTACAAAGAAATGTTCATTGTATTTCTATAATTTTCTGTAGTTTTTTTAAAATATTTTCTCACTCCTATTTCCCATTAATAAAACAAATTTATCTTATAATCAATTTTTACCTAGATTTTTTTTACGGTTTCCTGTAAACACCATTTATACACCCACGCACTTGATATGGTCTGTTCCTTCTTTCTGTTGTATATACTATTATTACATCCATTTAGATTACATGTTGTATTACATAGGCCTACACCTACACAATCTGTCCACGGACTGCTACCTTATCGTGGTGGGCAGGTTTGCGTGCTTTAGTGATTCCGAGAGCTATGCCGGCAGAAGCGTATGCTTCTGGTAGGACCACCTAGCAGAAGCATGGTAGCCAGAGTAGCCAAAGCATGAGAAGCCAGGTGAAATACAGTCCACGATCACGTCCTCCCCTTTACGTGTCTTACTTGCCCCCTTCCTCCAATCACCCCCTGACGTCACACCATATGATCTACTTGTCGAGTACGTCGCTAAACACCAATTAATGATAATAACATGCAATAGTATTGAACACTTGTATAGGACAGTACGAACATTTTTGAACTTAGAAGAATGAATACTTCAAGGAATTCTCCATCCTGATGCTGGTTTTCCACCATACGAAGAGTGAATGCTAGGATGGGTGTAACAAATCTGCTACGACCGTACACTTTATCATCTACAGTTTGTTTTGGAGAGAATAATATGAACACTTTGATCATTATATTATGTAATTAGTTTTAAGTAAAGTTAAATTAGCTAAGCACATGGAAATACTTGACATTTATGTCCGTACAACATGCTCACACCGGGCTTGACAGACTTTGTAGTATTACAACAATAAAGTAGCATAATAATAAAGTACATATAACGTTGATAAAGATCAATAGAATAATGAATTGTTCATTAGAACTACACAAAAACACCAGTGTTAATACGAATACATATTGATCTGTATCTTAGTTTCTCCCCCTTCAGATCTGATTCAGAATGTAATATAATTGTAGCTAATATAAAGGCCACGAGATAAGAGGACTTACATAGAACTCTACCCATGCAGTCAGCCGGATCATTACCCCTATTAAGAGCAATTGTTACGAGATTACAACGAGATCTGATCGGGGCAAATGAAATGAGACTTAACTTTCCTGTGTGGGTTTCGTCGGTCCAATTTGCACAAGAGATAAGGGAGGGGGTTGTTGTGAGGGGTTGGTTGTTTGTTGGGCGACGGGTTCCATATTGTTGTAGTCGTTTCAATAATGTGTCCACGCGACCTCGTGAGATCGAACTGCTGCGGTTCATTCGACCCCTCGATAGTCGATATGTTCAACGGTCGAGGGGATTATCGCGACATTGACAACATGGGAGTTGTGAGAGAACGACACAAATAAACACACATATAAAATTTTCATCTTACAAATCAATTTAATATTTGATTTGTTCTGTATTATAATTTCGTATTTATATAGATAAAAACTATTTTGCTTAATTTTGTCACCAACCAATTTTTTTTTGTTAATTTTTCTCTTTGTTTTGAAGTTGGATATTTTTTGTTATTCTATTTTGTTTAGTGTTTTTCTATTGTTTTATAATAAATTGGTGGGTTTGGTTTATTGTCCTCATTTGTGAATGAATAAACAAAACTTCGGTCCACGTCGCTAGTTGTATGAAAACGCTAAAGCGATCTATGAGCTCAGTCATAATTTTTGATGCAGTCAACACATTATGGGCTGGCTTGTCGAAACGATGCAAATAATTCTTCACAACAGATTTAGTACACATTATACCTTTTATGCAGTGTGTAAATATTCTAGAATCGTATCACTTAGATATTATTCAGTATTAAAAGACCCTTCTTGAAAGGTATCCATATCCCTCTTTATATGAACAATGTAACTGTATCCAATCCATTAATTTGTGTATTTGCATATCCACCCAGTTTACATACGAACTTTTATTCAATTAACGGTAGATAATTATACTTCACATAAGATACAACAAAAGCCTAAAATGTGGTTCACACAAATGAGCTAAGGATACCAAGTTGTGACTATAAGATCTAACGACTAGCGATATCGGTTTGCATGGAGCAACTAGATTAACGAACAAATGAATAACCAATGACAACAGTAGCTTTCATCTGATTGGTCTCGCAAAGACATCTAGTTACTGATTGGATGGACTAGAAACTGGATAAGAAGGCTACAAGTTAAGAGTGAATGATACCTCTACTTAGTTTAAAGGAAATAATCATCACAGTCAGTCATACTAATTATCAAGTTAAATGCATTTATCATTCAGTGTGTAGGGCTTACCAAACCACAGCGCTATGATTTATCAGATTTTCGATTTTGGGTTTCAATCCTGGATATAATTAAAAAATGAAAATTTCTCAGCCATAGCGCATGTCGTTAGCCTTGTCACTTTTCAATTTCAATTTCAATTTCAATTTATTTCGTCCGTAGACATATACACAATACATGTATGGACATCGTCAATATAAAAGATATCTTAAAACTAATGGTACACAACAAACCAGACATAAAATGATATAATAGGTATTTAAGAAAGCTAAAATTAACGTTGATAGTACGCAACATCATTTTAATCCATGGGTTGGGCAGTGGAGAAAGAAAATAATTCATCCAGATTATAGAATGTATTAGTTAATAGGAAAGATTTCTTACCGTGTGAACGCTGGTACACATTTCCATAAGTTCAACTTCTATAGTCATAATCCTTAGTAAAGTATGTTAACCGGTCTTTAATGCGTGTTTATAACACACCTTTGATTTACTTCTGTTTCATACTGTACAACTGCAGACGACTATAAAAGTTACTACCTCTCCCATGACTACACGATTTGTATTTATTCTGCAGTTTAATGGAGAAGGAAAATTTACTGTTTCTATTTTCGGATTTTTCAATTAATCAATTGAGTTCCCCGCCCAACTCCACGGAAAGTCTGCATTCAAATCCACCGGAGAGCTTTCCAATCATACCCGACGGAAGTTATAATCAGATATTTTTTTGTTATGCTGTTTATTCGATATTCTAGCAGCATGTGTCCGAATATTGAGTCTTGAGATACATTAACAGATTTGAAAACGTGCATTTTTTATCAATAATTGTAATTATTATTACATAACCTTTATTTTGATTATTTTAGGTTCTAGCTCGTAAATGTATAATAAAATAAAATACAAATTATTGTTACTACAAGATACAATAAAAATAAAAACAAACATTGAAAAAATCACACCAAAGTGTCAACCCCATATATAATTTTGTAAAACCTTTATGACTTTATGACTAAAGATGTTATGTAGGTTTAGTGGGTATACCTGATCGAGCTACAACAGTTCAGTCCTAAAGATATCTACTCAGAAAGCAATCTCGGCCGAAGTCGGTTTTAAGAACATAATCTCAACACAGAGGAAATTCCAGCTAAAATTCCAAATTAGGTCAGTATTTCTGGTGAGACAATCTGACCCACAACCCCTTTTATACGATAACAAAGCCATTTTGTTTTGCGAGTACTGTACACCATGGTCTACTTCTTCCAGAAAGACGAACTGGTATTTAAGAACTTTGTGAAATTAACATGTAATGTACAAGACAACATTAGAAGATCTGATTTCGTGAGAACAGTATAGACTATAGAGCACAGTGTATCAGAATGTTTTTTTTTTTTAGAACTATACTGAATGATCGGCTACTTATTATTACCAATAAAAATAACAACAATATTTGACAAATCTTTTATGTAGTCTTTAGTTCTTGGGTAATCGTTTCCATGCAGCATTCCATTGTTAAGTTTCCCGCAGTTTTCAAACTCGCCATAAATAAACGAGTTTGTTTTACTACCACGTGTTGTATACACTAACAACTTCCCTTGGGTTGCATGTTTTCCTATGATTGTTGTTCCCATTGAATCCCCAGTCATAACCTCTATTTACCCACCTCTTGACAACATCCCCTCCATACAAGTTTCACTTGAGCCTTTTACTAAATAGAATTTTCTTATTCGCCGCCCTCTGTCGTGATCAGGGTCCAATATCAAACATTTCCTCTGTTGTGGTGAAATTGTGTCCTTTTTCCGGCCGGTCTACTTGCGAGTTAAGCACCCAAGGTGATGCATTCACCCCCCGCGGGTGTTGACGCCGAACAACACGTTTACAAACTGTATTAGCGTCGTAACCGCAAGTAGCCCGGCTCGCTACTGTGCGCGGCCCATTGTGCGCATGCGCAGATAAGAAAAGAGGTCTTAACGCTCCGGCAAGGTGATAGGCCGCGGACAAAGAGCCGTCTCTAGTGTTACTGTATCATGTATTTTAAAAGGGGCCGCGTTAGTTCTGTCGCCTCCCGATATCTCGCCAGGGGGTCGTGGTGTAAACAGCCCCAGCCCAGGTGTCGCCACTAAACGCTCCGTCTTGGCTCCACTTCACACAGCAACACGCATAATTTCATCTCACTGCTTTGTGCGCCGCCATTCACGGTTCATCTTTCTCACTAGAGCCCAATTACGCGGATATTTTCAAATTACCCTCCCCCCTCGCTCCCCTCAGCCACCCCTATGTTCTTTAGTTGGCAACCTTATTACGTGTGCAGTTTTGTTTAGGTGCAAGTGGAGCCGTCAGCCATGTCTAGGGGCGTCTATGCATCGCATTCAAGCGTTAGGGTGGTTTATTTGCCTCGTTATCGTGACTAGGAAATTAAAAACCACCACTAGACGGAATCTGATCGATAAGTGGACGGTTTATAAAATACGGACGGAACGCAACAGTTAGACACCTACAGTGAGTATACTACATGGGAATAGCCAAACAAAAATCAAAAACATATTGAACACCCACTGGTACCCCCCCCCCCCCCCCCAACCATATCGTTATAATATATTTGTATTTTCTGCCAATTGATTTAACTTTAGGCAATGTTATAGCAAAATTATGAGACTACAGTGATTGAGATGTCTTCTTGTAATATATTTATGTTATTTTAACGATTTTTGAAACGATTAATTTGAAAACCAAGTTCCGCATATTATGAATAGTAGTCCTCACAATATAACCTAGTTGTTCAGTACTCTATATTTGTTTGGGAAGGTCTCTCAAATCCAAAATGTTTCTTCAAAACGCAGTTAGGATTCCTAAAATAGAACTGATACACACATCGTTTTACTTCCCTACAAAACTTGAATAATTAGACGTCTCCACAATTCTAATCAAACAATTACATTTTAGACCTATATTACATAAGATATTCAAGCAAATACGTTCATAAAATCTGATTTTATTATGTTAACCATTTAAGAATGGCTTGATTAAGTCGAAACCTAATTTTAACGAATGGACATTTGAAACATCACGCTCAAATGTATTGCATGATGATATTTTGAGGGTACGGTGAATGGATTCTCTATGAGAGTGTATTGCTTTATAATTATCCCATATAGACCTGCAAACCATAAGATGTATGTGCGTCATTGGATTGTATCACGTGACAGTTGTAGCCGCGGCTGTTTAACATGGACCCGGCACCCCCACCAAGCATAACATAGTGTCTGGTTTCCGTTACTGATGGCGGGAAAATATGGACCTCAGCGTTCATTTCACGCACAAATCACGCAACAGTTTGTATTATATTTTTGGGTTATATCTGTATAAAAATGAATGTGATTTAACTTAAACACAACGTCAAATTTAAGATTCGTAGAAAATTATAATAAATTATGTTACCGGATTTATTTTTGGAGTGGTTATTTAATTTGTATTTGAATATACCTACTGATACTAATTTACTTCACATTTTTGGTGGGGATATATAATATAAATATATATGATTTCTTAGATTTTGTTGGTTGCAAAATGTAAAGCAAGAAAACATTTTTCGGTAAAACCAATCCAAAGTTTTTTTGTTTTTGTATGTCATGAAAAGGACGACGCTAAAGTCGTTGAAACGTTGACTTATTATTTTAAATAAACTTTGGATTGGTTTTACCGAAAAATGCTTTTTTACTTTATATATAATATATGTATATATATATTAAATATTTATTTCTTGGGGTATTGTCACGTGAATTATAGAATGAGGTATTTGACTTACCCCCTCCATCCCGACGTTTCGATGTGATATCACACATCCTCCTCAGGGGTTCCACCGGGTCTACCTCCCTCCGCTCGGCCGGTCGAATCTCCACTGCCGTAAACTCTAAAACATAAATATACATATATACATTAATATATAATATTTTAAACATTAAATGTCATACAAACATCATTCTAGTTCCTGTGTGTGCTCATCTTCACATGTACGTATGTCTCTCTTAAGTTAGCTAACTATAGGTAGTGCGGTATTTGGAATAGTTGGGAAGAAATGTCCGAGGGCTGTTGTATGACTCAATGCCAGCATTCGCCTTGTGACTAAGGAAACCCCCGCAAAAAAAAAACTTGAGTCAGGACTGCACCAATAGCGCGGGTATCGAACCGGGAACCTCTCGCATTAGAGCCTCGCGTGTTTTGCACTGAGCCACCTCTATGGTTTTAACAAACAAGCACGACGACACAGATTCTTTAGTTAGTGTAAGTGTGAGGATAATAAAGAATAATTGGCTCATAAAGAAAAGCTTCTCAGAAAATGTCGTTGATATATTGCTTAGCTTGAAACCCCAGTTTTATCTTTCGATAGTTGAGTGAATTGAATCCTGACGACATAACCACAATATTGAAAGTTTGTGACCCCCCCAGGTTGAAATTGCAAATTACATCGCAACAAAGTTCCCGTCAAAGGATCCTCTAAGGCGATGTGCGGTGGCTTACTGGCTTACGTAATATATCTACTGAAGAAAATTAAATAAATTCCGTTTAATATCAGAGTTAGTCGAGTTCACATGAAGCTGCAACTAAAGAAAGGCGGTTTGGCCCCCTAGCGATTAGGCCTCGTACCAATATCAAGACGAAACAGTGTATTACTCGGAACAAGATCAACATACGGAGTTACCACTTCAATGGGTAGGAAGCAAATACAATACAGACCCTATGGGAGTCAATCTTGACTTGTGTGTTGCCTTAGAAACCGCATCGCATAGGCTGCTTTACTCTGTTCTGTTGGAAACTGTTCCAATACATTCAAACTGTGATCATCTATATAGAACCGAGATACATTGGCATGCTGTAAAAACCTAGCGGTCGCTTTATAGGTTGCTACAGTTGGCTATACTTAAGTATTCTCATGCCTACGACACAGCCGACTCCAATGGTACCAACTTAATTTTCTACTTCTCTAGTTCCTACCATCTAATTTACATTAGGGATATTTCATGGCCTGCCGTTGGTTACATGAACGTTAAAGTAGAGTTAAATTCAATTTTAATTGTTCAATATTTTCTCTCTCCCATTGTTCATTTTTGTTACAATTTGTATAATAATTTGTTTCGAGGTTTCTATTCATCACAATACTATAGTGTGAAGTATTTTAGTTTAAACGTAAACATGTATAACATATTATTGTTGTTTATCGAGGTACTCACATTTCACAACTAGGGCATATTATGATGTAGGGGAATATTGTTGGAAAGGAACAAATAGGAGTAAGAATAGATTTAGAAGGGTTAGTGAGTGGTTTGCACTGTCCAATCACTAATTCACAATATGTTTCTTATTTGAAATATAGATCTTTGATTGGTTATCGCTCACTCGTCGATGGAGTTCGGAGTCTACATGGTTGGTTAAGTCGCTTTAAATTAAAGTCTCCCACTGCAAATCAGTCTTGTTGAGTGAGTGGGTAGACTCTAAATGTGAATTTATTTTTGTGAATTTATTTAGTAAATACAGATTGGGGGACCTCATTTTGTCGCCAATTACGACTGGCTGAGTAACTCTTGGGTAAATTCTTCCCCGAGTTCACAACAAATAAGAATAACAACCACGAGTAAGAAATATTATTCCGATGAGTGAGAAATATTTTCTCACTCAACGATTATACTGATGTATATTAAGAAAACAAATTATGTCGTTTCCATAGTTAACTCATGTGATGTTTATTATGAATACTGAAGACATTTCAGTTGCTATGTTGGCATCCTCTTCAAGAGTAATCTAGATTAGTATTGAGTTGTTGCTCGCGCTTTCAAGGCTCTAGGCCTGTAGGGCTCGGAGGAAATTAGCCAATCAGTTTTTATTCACTCGAGTCAACTCATTCTGGGGAATACATGACTACGGATACATACAGATATATGTGTGTAAGTCTTTCATTTCCGACTTCTACTATGTTATTCTTAATTATTATACATCTTGTACGTTAAATTTTGTATTTGTATGAATCCAGATGGATGTATTGGTAGTGGTAGTGGAAATAGCGTGGAGTTCAATTAATAAACACTTTATTTGCATAGCTTACAAATAAATACATCCACGCTGACGACAAAATACGAAAAAATATATATAAAGTGTAGATAAAAAAAACTCTAAACTTAATATGTGACGCACCGGTACGAGGAAAACAGTTCTTGTGGTCAGGAATTGACAAATCACACGTGGAAAGTGTTATGATAACCGACAGTTCGTGGACGTAATAATAAGCACATTAAAAAAATAAAACTACGTATTAGTATGGGTTGACAGTCCTTCTTTGCGTTTGGAGCTGAGCTCTTTTCTGACAACCCCTATTCCATATTGTAAAATATGAGAATAAAAATATTCAATACATACAATATTTTACTACTATCAAACATAATAATTAATTGAGTAGTGGAAAATGATAGTATGGATTGTATCTTATAAATTGATATAGTACAAACAATACTCTTAACAAAGTGCATAAAACAATATAACTAAGATGCGAAACAATACTCGATTGTAACATTATACATGATGGCGTTGTTGTAGTATTATGAGCTATACCTAGATTGGTGATTATTTTGTTCTTGTAACAGAATTATGAGTAAGTACGTAAGCCTGACTGTCCTGTAACTGCCCGTACGTTTTTGTTATAAAACACACACATTTTGATATCGTAAAGCAAGCTCTTACTTTGGTTCAATTCGCCTGTCTTGGAATATTCTATTTTCCTTAAAATTCTTGTTCTAGAGCCACGTAATCATATTAGCTGTTTGGGAACTTAGCAGCTCGCTCGAGCGGCAAAGAATGACGGAACACAAACACAGTTATTTTATGGGGTCGCATTATCTGTTACTTGTTATGGTCTCAAATGTTCTGTGATAGCGAAAGCTATAAAATGCATAATTTGTGTTAAAAGCAATATGGCTGAATTAACACGGGATCGCGAATGAAAAACGTATAAACATTTTGTTTGAAGCTTCCTCATCGATAGATTGGTTTCGTGTTTGTTTTTCAAGTTTATTACGGATGGGTTATTAAATGAAAAATGCAATATTATACTTTGCCGTACACATCAATATGTTCTAGTATCAGAACACTACAGTGTCAATAATATCATGACTCCAAGACTCTCAATATATTTATTTACTACATCACAAATCATCACGGACATGTCACTATTATGACTAACTGTCAGAGTTGAAAGTGAATACAAAATACAATGTCAGAAATGTATATAACTGTTGTATGTGACTGAGACTGAGATTCCTGTGACCAGCTGAGCTGCTTGAATGAAGGACTGAGTGAACATTGGTCGCTGGTTCACTGCGTAGGCCTTACTTACGACCTACGTCGTTCACGCAATATGTGTTAGCTACGCAGCAAGGTATTATTTATTATACGTGTGACCAACATGACGTTTCTTCAACTGGGATGGGAGTAACGTTTTAACACCTACTTCTCGACTAGAAGTAGGAACAAGACAACCAAAACCATATCACAACTCAGTGTTCAGTTGTCCAAGTGGGGATAACTGTGATTTGTACTCCCATTTCCGTTATTTACTTATTTCCGGAATGACGTAAACTACCCTGGTTGAGGCAGGACCTAATCACGTGACCTTGCCCCCTCCCCCCCCCCCCCCGCTTCAACGCGTCGTCGGCTCAGATCAACTCAGACTAGTCGGGCGTTAAAGTCTCCATTAGCGGCAGCTTTCTTAGCTCAGAACTGTCGGAGCGTAGTTTGCCTTCACACATCGGCACCCACAGCCCCCCAACACATCGCCGACACAATGCAAGCAACACATTGGCGCACAAAGACGTCGGAAACATGGGAATATCTCTCTGAAAGATACGCGTTATTGATACATTGTGATGTACTTAAAATGTTTACGGATGTGTATATCATTGAACATTAATGTTGTTTTCAATGCATGTGTGGTAAATAATCCTTTTCATGTGAAACTGGTATTGTTAAATATTTACCTGGTAATGGAGCTATTGATGTTATCTACATTTATAACACCGGGCTAACCGAAAAGCTTGAAACCCGAAAACTTGCTACATGACAATACTGTATCCTTACCACTTTTAATTCAAAACTATAACATAGCCACGACCTCCAGTTAGGATTGCTGGAGGCCGGAATTGAACCGGCGACCTCCCGAATTAGAATCACGCCTTACCGATCGGTACTGCAGTATACAAGATCCATATTATTATTATTTTTCTGTTTGTTTTTATCTAATTACAATTGCACCTTCATTATTATTCGTTAAGGCTGGTCCACACAGATTTTTAAGACATAATGCATAAGGTTTTAAGACGTTGTTTTAAAAACAACAATGAAAACAACGTCTTAAAACTAAAACTTTGTGTGAACGCCAGTACGTGTTTCCTATGATCCAACTTTACGACTACGCGTTAAACCTTAAATCGTATGTCTTAAAAGTCTGTGTGGACCAGCCCTTAGATTTAAAGTTGGTTTAGTGTTAAATTATCACTTGATATGTTTGTATTAAATTTTATGCTGTGTGTATTTAATGGCAATAACAATAGTACCTAGAATAGAAGGGCATCAAGTTTGATACTTATTCTTCTGAATGTAATATGTCTTTGCCTATGCTTTAATGTAAACCGTAATTAATAATAATAATAACAATATATATGTTTACGACTACTGGTCGTTCAGTGTACAATGTACATACTTGTGTGCGTACGTGCACGTACACTACTCCGGTCAAGGCAGGGAAACAGCATTATATGCTTATATTGTATCTCTTTCCTAAAATGAACGTTAAATATAATATTGTTAGGTCCTTCGTGACCAAACGAGATTCATTATCTGGACGTTGAAACACTCGCGCACATATTTAACTTGTCGCACATCCTTTTATTCGGCTGCACTTTATTTGCACAGCCTTGTACAAAGAGTGAAAAATCGTATTAAGTAGTAATGAGGTTTGTGATTGTGTGGCTGGCTGACGCCTGGGGCTGGGATATCACACAGGGATGGGGCCCAACTCAACACATGACAAAGTACGCCTCGAAAATAGTTAGCATAAATTAATTTGCCAGTCTTTTGTAAACCAGAGCCGGCCCTTCAACAGCAAAGGGAATAATGCCCCACGCCGGCCCATATGTATATTCATACATTGTATGTTCTTTGAAAATAAAAGCAAATTACATTTTAATATCCATCGCGTCACCGGGTCTCAATACTCCCAGAATGTAATTAAACTCAGTTTGTTTTTATAGCAATAAACGGGAATTACATATCGACCGAAAATGTCGATATATCTTTCATAGAATTTATTTTAGGAGCTCTCTGTTTCACTTTTCAAAGCAAAGACGCTACCATGTGTAAATGTTTGTTTGCTGTCTTTTACCTTAGGACATTATAACATTATGTAGAACAAATAACCACCTCACATGCTATTTTCTTTAAGACGAACAAACTCCATAGCAACCATAAACAAATCCTGTCCTTAACTCTGCTGTGCACCTGGAGCCCGATTCTCTAAATCTGCGGTAAATTTCTCACCGGTTTCTGTCGTTACGGAAGGCGAATGGATGGTTGTGATTGGGTCACAGCCTTCTCATAACGACCAAAACCGGTGATCACCTTATGTTGACCATAGAGAATCAAGGCCCTGGTCTAAATATAAATCGAGGCTAAACTGTTGTTATTACCATGTAAAACTGAGTTGTTCTGTCAAACGTGTGGTGGGTTATATGTAGGGGCCGCAAAACCCCGGAATTGTTCTCTTGTCTAAGCTTAGCAAAATGTCCAGGAATCTTGCGAAAGTAGTGAAATATCTGGAATTACACCATCACCATCGAAAGAGCCCCAACCACAATTGTCGGCGTCGTGATCTTAATCGTTATCGGGATTGCAATCGTACATTGTCTCATGATATCATTATGACATTACGATTTTATTGTGAACAGCGCTAAAAGAACCCGATTTCTGAATTGCGATTGCAATCCCGATACCCACAATTGTGGTTGGGGCTTTAATCATTACGGCATTATTAAGAGTTAGTATTAATATAATGAACCACAACATAATACTCAGTTGAAACCGGAGTGGTACGGACATAAAACAAACTGTCAAGTAGAAATTGAGGTTGCAATTTCCTTGCATCAGGGACATATTCATTTAGTAGACTTACTGTTAACAATAACGCTGCATGTCCATCTAGATTACGGAATTTCCGATTTCAGTCCGTTGTGTTGCTTTAAAATACGTTTAAGTTGTCCCAAATGTAAATCAAAATATCTCATCCTGTAGAGTTAAAGTTTCTCTTGTGAATGTTTCTTTGTTCCAATCAATATTTCCGTTTTACAGATGTTCTTAAATACCTTTTGTAATGTGATGTTGCTTGACACCTTTCACACAAAATTAAGAACATATTCTGCAAAACGGAAACACTTATTGAAATAAAACCCCATTCATAAGAAAGAGTATTAAATTCTCTATAGAATAACATATTTTTATTTTCTTTTGAGACAATTAAAAACCATTTAAAAGCAATTTTAAAAGACGGGAATCAGGTTGGTCCGAAAGGTATAGGTGGACATACAGCTGATTGCTTTAAACGACATTTTTGAACTTTTGAGTTTAATGTTGAGAAGAAGTTGCGACTTTTATAAATACAAATTTGCGTATATAACTTTCTTGTCATGATTAGTGAATCATTGCTTTTCAATGAAACTACTTGTTAATTAGATGATGCATATGGAGCTGTTGTACACATTACGCGGAAGGTTCCCACTCATCAGGCTAAGTATCTGGCCACAACAGGAACCTCCCATTCAAATAATGCAAATGTCAGCCTGTTCCGAAGTATGATTAACACGTACTAGCACTCTGCACTTAGTGGTGGCTGGAAATAATGGGTGCACTGTTTTACCTACACTCGACTGCAACCGGAACACTTCTCGGCGTTTTGATTTGTTGTTTTGTTTGTCATGTTGTCATGTTTGTCATGTTGTTATGTTTTTCATGTTGTCATGTTTGTCGTCAGTTTTTGTCATGAATCTTTTGATCGGTTGTACTACAACTCTTTCATCTTTTCCCACATGTATAATTCTTTATGAAACAAGGTATTTATTCTTATGATGTATCTATTTATACATAACTAATATTTGTTTCATTTTGTATTGATCAATGTTCTTATTTGTATTATATTATTTATTTTGCTGTTATTATATTTTATCTGAATTGTTTCGTTGTAAATTGTTTAGTTTTATTTATTTTATTTATTTATTAAATATTCCTATTCACATATTTTACAATATTGAATAGGGGTTGTCAGAAAAGAGCATAGCTCCAAACACAATGTGACTGCCAACCCATACTAAAAGTAATTACAAACTAAATATAGTAATGGACATATAAAACCATGTAATAAAACACGGAAAAGATAATGAAAACTAGTTAGTCCGAACAATGCGACAATGTAATACACAAAATACAAAATAGAAAAAAGAAAACAAGGTTTACTAAGATATTATGAATGATGAAATAATTATATAAGTAAAACTGTTAGAAATGAAGTTAAAAAGAAGAAGTTATTAAAGTGTACAAGAAGTTAAAAAAAGAAAAAGAAAAACGAAAATTTATTAAACAACGTTACCTATATAACTTATATTACTATAACCGCCAAATAACTTACAATACTGGCTAGCAGTGGCGTAGCGGTGACCCAAGCCGCCCCCGCAAGGCTTGGGGGCCCCCCGTCAGGGGGGGCCCACCGGTCAATCTGAGTTCATGAGTTAAAATATGAGTTTATCGATACTCGCGTGTAGAGGAAAAATTTGAAATTTTTTCTAAAAATTATTTCAAAAAGAAAAAAAAACATTTTACGACTGACACTTAGGGTTTTCAGATTCAAGGAAATCAAATGTAGTATTTTCTTCAGCCCATTCATGACCATTCATTACCATTAGGAGCCAAGATTACGATGGTGCCGCTACGATGAGCGGAATTTATTCGGGAGTACAAACCCGAATAAGGGAGAAAGAACCCAGTGCCATCTACGTTCACTGTGCAGCGCACAACCTCAATTTAGCTCTGAATGATGCATCGAAAATGATTGACGGCGTAAGTGCATTTTTTGATGTTGTACAAAAAGTGTACACATTCTTTGGGCTTAGTATCAAGCGATGGGAACTGCTCAATAATTGCAGCAATAAACGCACCCTTAAGAATCTATGTCCAACTCGATGGTCATCAAGAAATGACTCCTTGATAGGCTTAAGATTCCGATATACAGACGTCATGATCGCGCTCTCTAAAATTATCATCACATCGAAAAACAATGAAGAGAGAAAAGAAGCAAAATCAATTTTTAAAAAAATTGGCACTTTCGAATTTGTTATGATGGTTGTCTTACAAACTTTTATTTTAGAAACAATCAATATTGTTTCTAAGTTGTTGCAGTCGAAAAGTATGGACTTGATCTACGCTTGTAGCTTATTAAAATCGGCTTCAGAAACACTTTGTAATTACAGAAATCAATATGATGACGTTAAGGCTACCGTGCACTTGCACAAACTTGGTGATCATCCCAAAGTTTCAAAATAAGCGTCAAGGGCAAACGAGGAATCGTTCTGATGAGCTCTTAGAAGACCAACGATTGTCAGATCCAGAGAGGAACTTCAAGATTTCGGTCTTTTACTCAAACATCGATGTGATCACGAGCCAACTGAATAACCGCTTTCAAGGAATGAATAGTGTTGCTCAGAGGTTTAATTTCTTAACTGTGAAAGAGTTGACGAGTGCTATACTGATGACACATTATTCAAATCAGCCGAATCATTCCTATCATTGTAAAAAGATGATCTAACCGACGAGTTTCCGTCGCAGATGTTAAGTTTTCGAAGTGTTATTAAAAACCAATTAACAACGCTAAGTGACCCTAATTCGATTATAGAATTATCGGAACTTTTGATAGTTAAGAACAATGTCATAACTTCGAACATCCCCGACGTCGTCACTGCATATCTACTATTTTTAACAATACCTGTCACTGTCGCAACTGCTGAACGTTCATTTTCGAAGTTAAAACTAATAAAAAAATATCTTAGAAGCAGAAAAATATCTTAGAAGCAGCATGTCACAAGAACGTTTGAAGGGACTTTCCATTTGAAGCATTGAATGCAAGCAAGCTCGAAAACTTGCAACTGATGCAATAATCGACGACTTCGCCAGGAAAAACACAATAAGCGCTTCTTATAATGTAAGTTGAAAAAAACAAACTAATGCATTTTTATGAATTTTTGCAATTTGTCACAAGGTATTATTGGGGGAGGGGGGCCCACACATAAATCTTGCGGGGGGGCCCTGGGACTTTCCGCTACGCCACTGCTGGCTAGTGCTGGAAAAGTTCATTACTTCAGTTTGTCCTAACTTATTCATGAACACAGTACCTCGAATATAGTGAAAAATGTGTTTTAACCTACTGTTCTGTTTCCAAGCATTGCAACCAAAGATTTGTAGCAACGATTCGTGAAACCCTCCAGTAAAAATAAATCTCTCTGGTGTTTGTGGGGATGGGTGTTTTAGCCGGTGGCGATGCCAGAGCAAACATAATGACTGCTCGGTGAGATTGCCATTTGTAATGCAAATCATGTAATTGAGTTGTGGGAGGAATTTCATTCATTCATTTGTCTATCAGCACCAGAGCTATTTGTCCTTTATGTATGAGCTGAACTCGCCAAGCATGCTTTATAATACTCGAACAATACTTTTACTCGATCAACACCAAGTCTCGTCCTACAATAATCAATCAACTAATTGTAAAAGCATGGACTTATAATGGTTTCTTTAACATCAAAGCAAAAACCTGCTGTGGAACTTTAAAGACTTCAGTATTACTATGAAATAATGAATATATATATATCACTACTATTTATTGCAATATAATTAAGTTCAAAGGCCCAGTAATGTTCGAGTGTTGTTCAAGTGTTGCTCAAGTGTTGTTCAAGTGTTGTTCGAGTGTTGTTCAAGTGTTGTTCAAGTGTTGATCGAGTGTTGTTCGAGTGAGGGTGGCATGAGGGTGGTGTGAGGGTGGTGTTAGGGTGGCGTGAGGGTGGTGTGAGGGTGGAATGAGGGTGGCATGAGGGTGGTGTGAGGGTGGCGTGAGGGTGGTGTGAGGGTGGCATGAGGGTGGTGTGAGGGTGGCATGAGGGTGGTGTTAGGGTGGCGTGAGGGTGGTGTGAGGGTGGAATGAGGGTGGCATGAGGGTGGAATGAGGGTGGCATGAGGGTGGTGTGAGGGTGGCATGAGGGTGGCGTGAGGGTAGCGTGAGGGTGGTGTGAGGGTGGCATGAGGGTGGCGTGAGGGCGGCATGAGGGTGGCAAGAGGGTGGCGTGAGGGTGGTGTGAGGGTGGCATGAGGGTGGCGTGAGGGTGGCATGAGGGTGGCATGAGGGTGGCGTGAGGGCGGTGTGAGGGTGGCGTGAGGGTGGCAAGAGGGTGGTGTGAGGGTGGTGTGAGGGTGGCATGAGGGTGGCGTGAGGGTGGCATGAGGGTGGCGTGAGGGCGGTGTGAGGGTGCCATGAGGGTGGCGTGAGGGTGGCATGAGGGTGGCATGAGGGTGGCATGAGGGTGGCATGAGGGTGGTGTGAGGGTGGTTTTAGGGTGGCGTGAGGGTGGCATGAGGGTGCAATGAGGGTGGTGTGAGGGTGGTTTTAGGGTGGCGTGAGGGTGGCATGAGGGTGGCGTGAGGGTGGCGTGAGGGTGGCGTGTGGGTGGTGTGAGGGTGGCGTGTTGTTCGAGTGTTGTTCGAGTGTTGCTCGAGTGTGGTTCCAGTGTTGTGCGAGTGTTGTGCGAGTGTTGTGCGAGTGTTGTGCGAGTGTGGTGCGAATGATGTGCGAGTGTTGTGCTACTCTTGTGCGAGTGTTGTGCGAGTGTTGTGCGAGTGTTGTGCGAGTGTTGTTCGAGTGTTGTGCGAGTGTTGTGCGAGTGTTGTGCGAGTGTTGTTCGAGTATTGTTCGAGTGTGGTTCGAGTGGTGTGCGTGTGTTGTGCGAGTGTTGTGCGAGTGTTGTGCGAGTGTTGTTCGAGTATTGTTCGAGTGTGGTTCGAGTGGTGTGCGACTGTTGTGCGAGTGTTGTGCGAGTGTTGTGCGAGTGTTGTGCGAGTGTTGTGCGAGTGTTGTGCGAGTGTTGTGCGAGTGTTGTGCGAGTGTTGTGCGAGTGTTGTGCGAGTGTTGTGCGAGTGTTGTGCGAGTGTTGTGCGAGTGTTGTGCGAGTAAGGGTGGCGTGAGGGTGGCGTGAGGGTGGTGTTAGGTTGGAGTGAGGGTAGCGTGAGGGTAGCGTGAGGGTGGCGTGAGGGTAGCGTGAGGGTAGCGTGAGGGTAGCGTGGGGGTAGCGTGAGGGTGGCGTGAGGGTGGCGTGAGGGTGCCGTGAGGGTGGCGTGAGGGAAGCGTGAGGGTGGCGTGAGGGTAGCGTGAGGGTAGCGTGAGGGTAGCGTGAGGGTGGCGTGAGGGTGGCGTGAGTGCTCCGAGTGTTGTGCGAGTGTTGCACGCTACTACCATTACGCCAACCTCACGCTACCCTCACGCCACCCTCACGCTACCCTCACACCACCCTCACGCCACCCTCACGCCACCCTCACGCCACCCTTACTTCTACTTTAAAATTTTATAAATTTTCCCCAAAAAATTGGCATTAACATTTATTTCGATTTTTTTTTCATCACTTTCTTCACCTTTTCCGATATTTTTCATCATCTTACAAACTTGCTACGCACACACTTATATATATATATATATATATAGATACATTTTGAAAGAAATTTTATAACACAAATTTTACAAAAATAAAATCCAAAACCGTGTAAAAACAAGTTAAAAGATCCCCTAACTAAGGATCGGTGACGAAATTGAAAAATTTGGTCGGAGAGTCACTAGTTTAAGGGTGGTTCTTTATGCTGAAAAATCGAAGAAAGTAGAAAACGAAACATTGTGGGAGAAAAGTGTCCCCGCTCCTTTTTGAAAACACGCATTCGATCACGTACACAATGCGTGTGACGAAACTACCGGTACAAACTCCATACATTCCAAAATACCGTGCGACCAGATGGTAAATGTCGGATACCGTGGCGTCAAAAAGTGCGTAAATATATTAGGGGGGGGGGGGGGGGCGTTTGAAACGTGACGTCGTAAATCGGACGGATCCGCATATTTCCACCTTCGACCCGAGAAATGACCGTGATAGAGTGGGAACATGGAAAATGTAATGAAACCGTCGGAAAGCGGGGGACATTTCCGTAGGGACCATGTGGATTAAAAGTGTATTTTTCACGTGGGGGGGGGGGGGGGGCGTGGAAAAGGCGGAATAGATTAGATAAGATTAGATAGATAAACAAAATAACTTTATTATCAATGTCAACCGAGCAATTATTTTGAAAGACGGTTTTCAGACTGGGAATCGAACCAGCGACTATCATAATTAATAGCTGATTGTTTTCTTGTCAACGTGTATAGCATGTTGATTGTTGCTGATGTCGCCTGTCGGGCATATTATCACATCTTGTTAAATATTCTAATTGTGTTCAATATTGTTTTCAAAGGTGTTAATAAATTTTATTGTTGTCTTTGCCTTGTTTTACCTTATGGATACACTAAATAGCTATAAAAGTTATTCCTCAGGAAAACTGAAAATAGGATATTGTTAATTTGATTCGTTCTGCCCGTTGGACGACGCCACAACCCACCCCGTCGTCTTGTTCTCAGGCAAGACATGGCGCGGTCTCTAGTGGCGGCTGGTGGAACTCGATCAATAGACTCCGATCACGCGCCGTATTCGAATACCCCTGTGAGCCCCTCCCCTCCCCCCCCCCCCCCCCTCCCCCCCCCCCGCGCTCAATCAGAGGGTGAAATATTCCTACGCATGACCTAACAGTGGTCTGCTCGCTATAGGGACATGTCGCCATCTTTTGGATTCAGAAAGAACTACATATTAAGTTGTTTAGAGTTGATTGTTTTCACGGGAGCGCACACGCACGTTAGAAACGACAACGACAACGACAACGACAACGACAACGACAACGACAACGACGACAACAATTATTTAATTAATTCACATTAATTAACATTCAATTAATTCACATAATTTAACATTCAATTAATAATAGAAAATTAATTACTTGATTATATCCATAATAATTTCATCAACCTCATTTAAAAATGTATGTAACCATTATGCAGTTTTACCACAGATAAGGAATTCCCCTTCCCCACGCATTGAATTCCTTATCTGTGGTTTAACCATCCACTAACTTACTACATGTAAAATAGTTGGAAATTTTACTTAGTCGCGATTCGCGAAAATTAAAATTTTTTGTATCATTACATGCAACCCTTCCCATAATAAGTTCTATCATAATCATCAACATATTGTTCAAGGAAACATGTCAATAACAAGACAATATTTTCATCATAATGACGATTTATAATTATAATGATTACAATTTGTAGACAGATTTCACATTATAATGTCGATACATTGTCCCATAATCGCTCATCTAATCGAACCTTGTTATGCAGAATACAGAAACAAGAATGGCTGTTTCAAGTTTTAAATTCCCATTGATAAAAAGTTATTAATAACGTATATTAATAATGTTTTAACAATTGGAAATTTTGAATCAATTGGAAGTAAGTTCATCTGGCATGAGGCAACTCCCGATTTGGGTCTGAATTAAAATTGCTTTAAAATGTGCTTTGTAAATCGTCCCGTATGTAAATCAAATGTCACCCCCTAGAGAATTTAAAGCTGAATGTTTCTTTGTTCCAATAACACCCCCCCCCCCTCCCCGTTCCGTTCCGTTCCGTTTTCCAGATGTTCTTAATTACCTTTTGTAATTTGAGGTTGCCGGACACCTTCCACACCTGGACATTTATTGGAATAGAAAACCATTCACATAAGAAAAAGGATTAATTTCTCTACAGGATGACATATTTTGCTTTTCTTGTGAAACAATTTTAAACCACAGCCAACAAATTGTAGTCAACTTGTTAACCATTGTAAAGCAACTTTAACGGACCGAAATCGGTGTTCCGCAAAAGATGTTGTTGACTTTCAAAATATAGAACGACCCGGTCTCCAGTTTATAGAATCTTTATTACGTAGGGCTACGCATTAGCCCCAGGCTGGACCTACGCATTAGCTCCAGGCTGGACCTACGCATTAGCTCCAGGCTGGACCTACGCATTAGCTCCAGGCTGGACCACCTACGCATTAGCTCCAGGCTGGACCACCTACGCATTAGCTCCAGGCTGGACCGCCTACGCATTAGCTCCAGGCTGGACCTACGCATTAGCTCCAGGCTGGACCTACGCATTAGCTCCAGGCTGGACCGCCTACGCATTAGCTCCAGGCTGGACCGCCTACGCATTAGCTCCAGGCTGGACCTACGCATTAGCTCCAGGCTGGACCGCCTACGCATTAGCTCCAGGCTGGACCTACGCATTAGCTCCAGGCTGGACCTACGCATTAGCTCCAGGCTGGACCTACGCATTAGCTCCAGGCTGGACCTACGCATTAGCTCCAGGCTGGACCGCCTACGCATTAGCTCCAGGCTGGACCTACGCATTAGCTCCAAGCTGGACCGCCTACGCATTAGCTCCAGGCTGGACCTACGCATTAGCTCCAAGCTGGACCTACGCATTAGCTCCAGGCTGGACCTACGCATTAGCTCCAGGCTGGACCGCGTACGCATTAGCTCCAGGCTGGACCTACGCATTAGCTCCAAGCTGGACCTACGCATTAGCTCCAGGCTGGACCTACGCATTAGCTCCAAGCTGGACCGCCTACGCATTAGCTCCAGGCTGGACCGCCTACGCATTAGCTCCAGGCTGGACCTACGCATTAGCTCCAAGCTGGACCTACGCATTAGCTCCAGACTGGACCTACGCATTAGCTCCAAGCTGGACCGCCTACGCATTAGCTCCAGACTGGACCTACGCATTAGCTCCAGGCTGGACCGCCTACGCATTAGCTCCAGGCTGGACCTACGCATTAGCTCCAGGCTGGACCGCCTACGCATTAGCTCCAGGCTGGACCGCCTAGCAGCGGCGCTGATAACGCCTGGAAGGGTTGTCAGTAATTAAACCAAGACTCCGCTAGGGGCGCTACGATCGATTGCGCGGCGAGCGATCCTTGCGACAGATAGTTGTTACTAGCACAATAATAATTAGCGAGCAACGCATGCGAAGCGGTCATCACAGGTGGAAAACAAATCGTTAGAGGACGTTGACGCTGCGTTATATTATTTGCCTTGTCAATGCGATTAAACAATATCATGTTGGTTATAATTTATGGCTTGATGTCCGTGGTGGATTGCCATTAAGCAATACACATCATTCACAATAAGGTGTAAGCCTATTTCAATGCAACTGGTCACAATGCGTCGTAAGGCGTAATTCGTAATGCGTGAGGCGTAATGCGTAAGGCGTAAGGCGTAAGGCGTAGGGCGTAGGGCATAGGGCGTAAGGCGTAATGTGTAAGGCGTAAGGTGTAAAGCATAAGATTTAAGGCGTAATGTGTAAGGCGTGATGCGTAAGGCGTAAGGCGTAATGTGTAAGGCGTAATGTGTAAGGTGTAAGGCGTAAGGTGTAAGGTATAAGGTGTAAAGCGTAAGGTGTAAGGCGTAATGCGTAAGGCGTAATGCGTAAGGCGTAAGGCGTAAGGCGTACGGTGTAAGGCGTAAGAAGTTCAATGCTTTGACATATACGAACTACACCTTGTAGTAGGTGTGGATGTGTGTGTTGATAACTTTTAAAAATGTAATTTATTTTTTTGTTTCTTCTTTTTTTATATATTTGTTTTGCAATTAACATAGGAGAATAATATTACACAGAAACGATAGTCGAGATTACGGATTTTCATACTGGATGTCGAGAAATAAATCTTTTGTTAAAGCAGCCGCACGCATAGTAGCGACACCGGCTTGTTTCAATAGAATAAAGGATGAATGGGTAATAATTGAAGGTTTTATTGGCTGTATTTTTGGAAACTGACATGTTTTGATAATACCCCATAGGACCCGACCCACGTTTCCATTTTAAAACTTTTATTGCAGAAGAGGTCTCATCGCGGACTCATTGTTAAAATATGCCTTCATTGCCCTGTAAATCGTTTTACAATCTTGTTCCCGACCAACAATACTATTCTTTCCCTGCCTTTCAAAATAGCCGGTGTCGCTACAATGCGTGCGGCTGCTTTATATAGAGGCCTCAGAGTATGGTATTAAAAATGACACATTGAACACAATTTGTTAGGTGTGAATAGTACCGAGGAATGCCTGACGAGTGAGTCACAAATAAGTATATTAGAGACATTAAAACACTAAGCCACGAGATACAACAGTCATCTTTGATACAGCAGGCTGGATTAGCATGTATGTTTGTGGTACCCTAACAATGTAGGTGGTAAATGATCTTTTCTTCATTTCTAACTTTTATGGCTCATTTTCTGAATCTTTTAACTGTTGTATTCCGAAAATAGGTGTCAAAAGATGTATACATGTACTAATTTTTCGTGATAGCATATTTACTCGAAACCACGAGAAACAATTTTTGCAATTTAATTACTCAATTGTTATATAACGAATTGCTTTTGGACCCTAATTGGAAGGGGTCCAGGGTAGCTCTGCCTGATGTACGAGGGGACTATAGGTTTTATTGATCGTATTTAGCGAATTACAGTGTTTTCTAGGGGGTTGAAAATAATATGGTGTAATTTTATTAAAATAAGACTGACGATTTTTAATAAAATATCAAACAATGCTACAAGAATAAACTATGTTTAAATAAAATTAATGTCATAATTTAAATCACTGAAGAACACACATTGAAAACATTCAGGGTTATCAAGAGAGAGTCGAACTCGTAACCTCCCGTGTCAGAGACGCATATGAAAACATTGAATGACTTAAGTAACGTCGTCATAGCTATCCATTATATCACCGTACTTGGAGGCCAAAGAAATAAATAGGTTAATGGCAAATTCATTTCATTTTCAGTTGTCTATAGGTAAAATAAAAACATTACTGTCGTGAAAAAAATACATTTGTTGACGACCCATTTGTATTGTATTACGTATTGTATTGCATTGCTTTTAGAGACTTGACACATTAGGTAAACCGCGTAAGTGATTCTGTGACGTCACTTACGATGGCGACGGGAACTGAACAATGTCATGCAAACATTTTAAAAGTGTAATGTACTTATTCTTACATCGTGTTGCTAACAGGTGATTTAAAACACAATTAAATGCAAATAGCCCATTTCACAAAATAACAGTTAATACTATTACGGCCTAACACTTTGTATGATCCCATTGCCCATCCTTCATTGTGACAAGCTAATGGAAGCAAAGGAATAATTTCGGTGACAATTTCCTAAGAGATAACATCTAGTGATTCATTGGGGCAGCTTTGGGTTTAATGGTTATTACCACGCAACTTAGCACTATCGCGCGCAATTTGATTTATCATTTCTCTACAATAATATGATAAAGTTTTTCTTAAACAGTTTGTTTCAAACTATCAATAATTCAGTCGTGGAAATTACACAGCGTTGTTTTCCCAGCAGTCGGTATAGATGTTATCAGCTGTTATCAGAGGAGCGTCGGTAATGCAGAACACTGAAACGCCCTAATGACATCGCTCAATGCTGTCTGCGTGGCTTCACGACGCGAAGACTGAAGGTATAATGGACTTGTAATGTGTAATCATATTCCCATAAAATAACAAAGAGAACAATAATTGTGAGCGATAACTTTTTTGACGTGTTCAATTAACATTTACCACGAAAGGTATATTTATTTGATTCGTTTTACTCGATAAAGTTACCCATTGAATAAAATCATGTTTCCATTATAACCATAGTTTTTTTATCCGTTAGATCAGTTATGATCGTTCATAGAACTCAATGTAGGTCTACTAATGCATTATTGGGAAGTAACGCAAGGGTGAGCGAGGATTATGTATTGTGACAATACTTCTCAAGGATTCCACTGCGCATGCTGAGCGAGAGAAGGTATATATATTATATAGTATAGTATAGTATAGTATATAGTATAGTATAGTATATAGTATAGTATATAGTATATAGTATAGTATAGTATAGTATAGTATAGTATAGTATAGTATAGTATAGTATAGTATAGTATAGTATAGTATAGTATAGTATAGTATAGTATTGTATTGTATAGTATAGTATAGTATAGTATAGTATAGTATAGTATAGTATAGTATAGTATAGTATAGTATAGTATAGTATAGTATAGTATAGTATAGTATAGTATAGCATAGTATAGTATAGTATAGTATATAGTATAGTATAGTATAGTATAGTATAGTATAGTATAGTGTAGTATAGTATAGTATAGTATAGTATAGTATAGTATAGTATAGTATAGTATAGTATAGTATAGTATAGTATAGTATAGTATAGTATAGTATAGTATAGTATAGTATAGTATAGTATAGTATAGTATAGTATAGTATAGTATAGTATAGTATAGTATAGTATAGTATAGTATAGTATAGTATAGTATAGTATAGTATAAATAGAGTGATAGTACCATACGACCAGCACTCATATACATGATTTTGAAATGACGCAGTGTAAAATAATAAAAATTAACTGTATTTCAATTTTAAATCCTGCCCTAAATGCAGGCGTATACAAAAAACTGAAGTGTGGTAACATTGTTGACAGAAAGGGAAATAAAAAAATAAACACCATAAACACAAACATAATCACAACCATATAAATATGAACACAAAAAAATTGTTTACAAACTTTTTCTCCTTCTGTGGCCATTATGGACTTACGCCAAATTGATCCGCCTTGTTTAGATAGTAAAGTAGTAAAGTGAGCCGTAACAAGCTTAGAACTATTATCTCAAAGACGGAAGCCCCATATTCTACACAAGGGTTCTGCTAATCTCTTGCAGAGTTTTTTTAACTATAAATTGTTATAATTAATTTCCTTGTTTGCCTAATTGAAAAGGTCGGTCGGTGTAGATAATAAAGAAGGTGTCTGTTTGCACCGTAAACCCGTAACTATTTTATTATAACCTAACAACAGCTCAGGAATGCCGCAAGTTGGTTCAATGGGATAATCCTAATAGTAAACTCAACAAGGAACCTAATTAAGCGTAGCCTGAACGTTGAACAGGATCAGCTGCGATTCAGGGTAAAGATCTCACATTGTTGATCATGCGCAATGGGTTTATTCGCACTACCACGACCAAGAGTCTTAGCAGCACAGTGGTGTACCGTCAGGCCAAGAGGCTTATCAACACAGTGGCGTACAATCAGGCGTGCCATGCACGTCCCCAGACAACCTTACACCTGCTTTTGTTATTAATTCGTGGCCAACGAGTGAGCCTAGCAAATATATTGTTGTCTTCAATTGACAATAACGCTTTGATTGCCACGACTGGAATAAAAGACACTGTTGACAAAGCAGGTGTTTTTACTACCAACAATGGAAACATTGTTCTATCGTCAATGTTTTTGGTGTTGCTTTCGTCTGCCTATCCAATAACAACCCATTTCAACGAGGTTAGTGAGGCGTATAATTTTTCATTATTGTCATTGAAGATTTAGAAGACCGTGATAAATTCTATCTAAGGGTCCTAGAACCGTCATTCCGCATACAAGTAGATTCGTAAACGTTCTATAACTGGGCCCTGGACTCCTCTGATACAACGAGGCTAACACCAAAGATTGTTTGTTGTTATTGTTGTTGTCGAACCCATGAACACGGATGTACCATCAAGATGCCCACCGCCTCCTAATGCTATAATAGCCGCGGCCGTGATGTGACACGTCTAGAAGGCCGTGAAATCCATCCGGCCGGGATTAGCGCGGCCTTATTGTTGCGCCCGGCGCCATCTTAGAGCAGAGGTGATGGACCGCGGCTTTCTGCGTTCCTAATATTTACACGCGTGACGTCACACTACCCATGATGCATCAGAGATACACGGACGGACGTGTTTACATAGGTTTTATTTTCATTTTATAGATTCAGTTTTGAATTGTAGATCTGTTACAATGAAAACAGGGTTTCCTATATTGTGTGCCAAAACGGTAATATACAATTTTGAAAATGATCTAGACCCCTTAGGTTAATCATGGTCCAGTGACAACAATGTACAACAATATACCACTTTGCAAATGATCTAGGATCGTTGGTTAGAGTTCATAACGGTCATATAAATCTCCAATTGCAACAATGAACAACAAAGAAAAGATAAACTTTACATAACATATTTTGAAAACTAGTTTTCATAGTTGTGATAGTGAAGATTGATTACGGACTAACGGTCACGTTACGTGACTGATTACGTGACTAACTGATTACGTGATTACAGAATGATTACGTGATTAACTATCCTAGATCAGTTTTGAAAATGGTCTATTAAAATTATTGTTGTAAAATATTTATTTGGGCCTAAATATAATTACTTTAACTTATTAGTTTTATCCACATTGAGGCGAGCAGGTTCGATGCGGAGGATATTATTCAAAATTACATTTAAAATGAACACAGCCATGAATAGTGTAAACGTTAGGTCATTAGGTCAAGCATGCAGGGAAGGTACTGAGTGCGTCGAACAAATTTAAGACGTTCACTAGAAATTAAAAACCAAATAAACACCATTAATACAATTTACATATTACGTCGTTTTAAACTTTTGTTTACTAAAATGTGACAATGTGTGTGTGTACATCAGAATCGTTAAATAATATGTTACGCATATCGGATTTGAGTTTTTGTAGACCGGAATAGATTTATTTTACCGGATACCTGATGCGCTCTTTAGTAGTATCACATTTATTTTTGGATACGCATTATTCGATATAATACAAGAACAACTTTTGAACGAGAATGTTTCATTAAAAGTAATAGAAGCCTGTTTTGATACTGTTCTTAAAACAAGCCAGGTTAAAACGGTCAGACCGTTGACAAATGATTCCACGAGGTTCTCTCAATGTCAATATAGATGTTGCATGGACTGAGCTACGAACGTATAACATCTCAATAACATAAATAATCGGAACATGTCAACCATAAAATACCCAAAGCTCATTTATCACAAACTGTTGGGGGTTCTACAAACTCCCTTCACCCTTCTCCCTCTCCCCAGCCCCCTCCCTCCCCCCCCCCCCAACCACCCACCGCACCCTTATCAACCCTCACAATACCACCACGTTGGGGAGGATGTTTATTAATAGTAAATTGAATCGTAATAAATATAAGGGAGAGTCTCTTCAATAGATGACTAGTAATTGTACACGTCCACATATACGCAAGTAATGTTGCCTTCATGCGTGTGCGTGTGCGTGTGCGTGTGCGTGTGCGTGTGCGTGTGTTGCTGTCAACCAAGGACTTACCAGCACCTGCATATCCTGCGTCCACCACCAATTGGGCCCCAAGGTAGGCTGCTAAGCTGCAGCTCTCCGCGCGACCCTGGCGATAAAAGTACTTAGCAATTCATTTGTTGTAATGAGTTTGAATTTATATGCTTGCCATAGAGGTGACTCCACAAAATTTAGTATCGAGATTATGTTCGTTAATACAGGATTTGATTATAAATGCGGGAACATATCTAGTGAGCGAAAGTTTAAGTGCGCGAATTTTCTACTGCGCGAATGCTCTAGTGCACGAAAGCTCTAATGCGCGAATGCTGTAGACGTCAATGTTCTAGTGCGTGAATGTTCTAGTGCACGAAAGCTCTAGTGCACAAAAGCTCTAGTGCGCGAATTTTCTACTGCACGAATGCTCTAGTGCACGAAAGCTCTAATGCGCGAATGCTGTAGACGTCAATGTTCTAGTGCACGAAAGTTCTAGTGCACAAAATCTCTAGTGCGCGAATGTTCTAGTGCACGAATGCTCTAGTGCACGAAAGCTCTAGTGCGCGAATGTTCTAGTGCACGAATGCTCTAGTGCACGAAAGCTCTAGTGCGCGAATGCTTTAGGACGTCAATGTTCTACTGTGCGAAACGTGGCTGCGTTTTCGCTGACTATAGAACATTCGCACATAAGATACAGA
Organism: Isoperla grammatica; assembly: GCA_945910005.1. Classification (NCBI taxonomy): domain Eukaryota; kingdom Metazoa; phylum Arthropoda; class Insecta; order Plecoptera; family Perlodidae; genus Isoperla; species Isoperla grammatica. The sequence continues at coordinate 113,035,718 of OX246738.1, read as the reverse complement.
GCATTTACATAAACGTTCTGGCAAAACATAACAAATGGGCGTTTTGATTTGTTATGAAGACATGTTTATTGTTTAACCCGAGCAACAAGTTCGAGTGACAAGCCACGAGGAGGGGTACAGTAGAGAGGGGTGTGAGTTGATGATTATGATGAGCAGAGTCATGGTGAAACGGAGGAAGGGGGTAAAAAAATCAGGGGTGAAGGTATATGAAGGTGCGACTAAATGTGAATAGTTACGTGAAAATGTATCATCTTTCCACTTCAGCGAACTCTAAATGGGACTTTACCAATAAAAATAGATTAAACTAAAATTCAGAGAAGCAAATTCGAAATCAACTTTACTTGCATGTTTTTTTCACCACAACGAACTTTCTTAGCCCGACTTAAATCACAATAACAAACACAAGTCTCTCAATTAAGAGCGTGGTAAAGTAAATGAAAACTTAAGAGTCGACTATACACGCAAAGAAACGGCACGGAATGCCTTAATATACCCTATTAATTGGCTCCCATTAGGCACCGCCACTTAGCGATCCGCTTGATTTCTTAATCGGAGTTTAATAATATTAGATAAGTTGTAGAGTTAGTGATAATATGCTGTATTAATTCTCCGTGGGACGTTCTAAATAGTTTGTTTCATGTTCAGGCCGGCAGTTATCGGCAGCGGGACTTTGTTGACGACTAGATAAACATTGAGTTTAGGTTAGCGTGTTCGTGAAACGAAGGTAAGCACATTAACTGATAGGGATAATGCTTTATGTGGTTCCTTTATTGACAAATAAACAGACAAATTACATTTAATAAAAGTCGCAACTTCGAAATGGACATTAGAGCCGATGTTTTTCTTATGCGATATAGAGATAGTCATCTAAAATCTACTATTCTTAACACGCAGGAAAAGTATAACTATAACCGTCCATAATACACTACTAAATAAATGGGTTCTAGGAATTCTTATAAAGCTATACGAAAATAACAATTTGTTTGGCATTGTGGGGAATTGTATTAAATATTATGTAACAGAACTACATCATTTCGTCTCGATTTGGAAAATATATCAGGTTTATGGATTTCCCCCCCCCCCCCCACCCCCCCCCCCCCCTCCCCGTCCTCTTAGGTTGGAATTCATAGTCGGCCCCTACACCTAGGGGCGCCCATTGTTACCAAGGTAACAATTGTTTGCATGTTATTTCCCATAAACAAAACAAATCCATAGCAACAATGAGTGCCCCTGCCGACTATGAATTCCAACCTAGCCTCATAGGATATACAACACCTCTACTGTTTATGCTATTGTAAATAGTTTATAACAATGTCATTGACGGAACGGAACGGAACGGAACGGAACGGAACGGAACGGAACGGAACGGAACGGAACGGAACGGAACGGAACGGAACGGAACGGAACGGAACGGAACGGAACGGAACGGAACGGAACGGAACGGAACGGAACGGAACGGAACGGAACGGAACGGAACAAACGGCGATGAATGATGATCATCAAGAACAATACCATAACTTGTATTTGTGCCTTTTTTTGTGTAGTGTCAATTACATAAGATAAAATACGTTTTCTGTAATTGTTTAATGCAGAAAAATCATCATTATAATATACACTTTTAGGGGGCACAACTTGATGTCAAATTAGTGTTTTACTAACTTGTTCTTAATACCGTTTGGTATAATGAGCCCAAATCAGAAATAATGAAAAATTACATATTTTTTATATGAATTGGTAAGCCTTGTAGAGTCGCTAAACGTAATTAAGACTGTAACATCTAAATGTATTTACCTAATCTATTTGTGTTTATCAAATTACACTAGCAAGCGCATAATACCGTGTACACACATCTAGCTAAAGCGAGTCAACAGTAAATGCTTACATTTAGAAGTGGCTTCCTTGGGGCTGTCACCAAACGAAGCCGTTCTCACCCCGCGCGGGATGTGTAAGACGAGCGACCAGCTCCATTGGGTCTTCGCAATCTGAAAACAAAAACCGTGGACATATTAAAAGTGATATCATTATTTCAACAACTTTGTTTGAGAGTAATGATAACCGCCAATATAAAACCCCGCGAAATAGTTTTTTAGTCATGTCAATAACGCTACATACCAACACATCGAAATAGTAAAAACTAAAAACGTAGCTTAATTTGGGTTTGAAAGAAATAAATACTCTGTAATAGATATATTTTGTGGTATTATTATATCAGGTTTGGTATTTATTATATCCGAATGTATTTTAAAAACATTTTCAAACCCAAATTGAGTAATGTCTTCACTTCTTCTATGTGGTGTATCATGATTGAGATATGATTAATAAACGGTAATACCACCCTGTATTAATAGGGAGTACTGTCTTTCTTATTTGCTCTTTTTTAACATTTAAGAATATTTTTCAAAAAGTCTAGTAAGTACATCAAAATGTCAAAAAATGAGATTACCATTTATTCTCGTAATAATATATAATGAGATATTTGTCAAAGCGTCAGCTTTGCCAAAGACGACTATATCAATCCACCATAATTATTATATCGTGTTGCCAAGCCAGTCAATGGGCAAAACAGGGTGTTTCTTTTTTGCACCCGGGGTTGTATAGCTGTATCACAGTTCGAGCCCTGGCTGGGCTAGTTGCATCTTTCAGTACAGCAGTTATAGAAAAATGGTTGTTAGTTGTTACTGTAGGACGATCATCTATACAGTACTGAAACTCAAGCCTAATTAGACACGCCCACCGTTCCAGGTAACCAACGGAAGGTTGTAAATTATCCCTAGCGGACCTGCTTCAATTAGATGGTAGAAACTAGAGAAGTAGGAAATTAAGTTGGTACCATCGGACTGGGCTATGTCGTAAGCATGAGAATACTTAGGCTACGTTGAGGCAACTTTACACACAGAGGTAAGGTATAGTCGCGTCGCGTTAACTTGTAAGGTGTTTTACGTATTATGTAATAGTGAAGTGACGCGTGTGACAACTACCAACCTAAATCTAGTTGCATCCTGTTCTCTTGCCTCAGGTATTGTAGTACTACTATCGCTCGCATGTTGTCAGACGTGGTGGGGTCGCTTTCCATTCACGGTTGGTACAGTCAATACAGTGGACAATAACAATGCAGCTATCGGGCAATCTCGAGTTGAATACCGTTTAAATAGACCGTGTGGAGCGACCGTCTCTTCTCAGAATTTTAGGGGACACCTTGCTTCTTACGGCGTCGCCAGTATACCTAATGTTTTTGTCATGCGTGCTTTTTGGCCCATTTTCGTGTTTTAGGTAAGTTATTTATCCTCGTTTAATATTTATTTGATGGGTTATCCTCGTCTGGTAGCAGGTTTATTAAATCAGTCAAGTCGGATCGTTTATGACGCTGGGGTGGTCGCGTGCGAGATACGCGTCAGCCAGTGACGCGCGGCCGGTGACGCGGCGGTATGACGCGGCTACTGGAGCGGGGTGATACAACCATCTCTCAGGGGTGAACCTCCCTAGCTTCGCATGCAACAACAACAAGGAATTATTGGACTATAAAAGATCCACTTGTTTATCACTTTGTGTTTATTTATAACGAAATGGAGATTGTGGGAATAGGATGACATGAAAAGCGAATCAATAAACTATTCTAGGAGGCAAGACAATAAAACTTTCACTTTTGTTCTTTTACTCGATAGGCCTATGTGCGCATGTTTCTATTTATGTTTTATAACCGTCAATTAAAAGAAAGATAAAAACTACAATGATAACAGTGATATTGATAATGATGATTAGAAATTATTGTTATAATTTCTATATTGTTATTATTGTATATGTCAGAAATTATATGTTATGTTATACTACTATCCACGGATTGAATAAGCATAATGCTGATAACTGTAACCTATGCATAAACGTTGAAACTAAAACTACACAGCATAATAAATACATTTTAAATGCTAGATTCTACCCTTGAACCATGGGAACATGTTTTTTCTTACTTTTCTTGTTATCTTTGTAGTAGATACTAAATCAATGTTTTTATTGTTTTGTCGTTGTCGTTGTCGTTGTCGTTGTCGTTGTCGTTGTCGTTGTCGTTGTCGTTGTCGTTGTCGTTGTCGTTGTCGTTGTCGTTGTCGTTGTCGTTGTCGTTGTCGTTGTTGTTGTTGTTAGTGCAGTGGCGCGCTCTTCCTCGAGCTTTGCGTGAACAAGCCATCATACATTGTACAAGAATATTATCAATTAATGCGGAACCCGTTCAGTCTGCCACATCGTATTATTTTTAGTGACCTCTTCATTACAGTCCCAGTGTTCGTCGTAGAGCTGTGTCGCGATAACATCTCGCGTGGTGGCTCTGATTGAGGGGGTGGAGGGGGTTGAGGGGGTGAAATATGCCCTCAGATGGACGCGTACACACGCAGACCTGCCTGGCGTGATCGCCCCTGAATGGTTAATTAAATAATTGCCGGCGCAGCTCGAGTACACAACTGCACACAGGAGTAATTAGCATTGTAACTCACACGCATACTAATTAAGTGAAAAGAAAAATCGAAATTTGTGTGGACGATCGATAAATGTTTAAGAATTATTTATGAAGCACTTCTGTGTGTAAATGAACACCTATTACTTGCAGCATTCTATTATTATTCATGAGATTAAAATAGGGAGAAAATGAATATAAATGTTTTTATCATACAATTAATAACACATTGCACAATTTATGTAGTGGTACATATATACACTTGCACCAGTATAGTCATTTAGTACCTTGCATGCATTCTGTCCGTTAGTATGGTATGTCCTCTAGCTACTTACTACAATATGATTGCAAGAACGTATACGACTACATATTGTGTTATGATCGAAACCCTAAATGGTTCATCCACAAACAATATTATGTTGTAAAAATAATATTGTTCTCATGTCACCGTGTTTTATTTCTTTTAATTTCGATGATACTATTCCTAAGACCAAGAAAGGTCAGCAGTATTTTAAGTAAGTGGCCTTGGTATATAGTTTTTTTATTCTTGTGGTGGATAAAACATTTATTCTGGGTTAAAACGTGTCTGCGTCTTTTAAGTCTTAATTATTGTTTGGCTGTCGCACAATGAAGTACACAACTTAAAAAAATAAGTACTCAACTTTTTTCACAACTATTTTTGTCTACTGCTGCAGAAAAAAGTTTGCCTGTCAAACAGTTTTACAAGATGTTCAACTCCCGTTAACTAGTAATCATGGTTAGGGCCTACTTATTTAATAATAACAGTCAAATTGAATTATTGTTATTAACATGTTATGACTACAGTGATCTGGAAATCCGATGTACTATTATTAGTTACAGCACTTTTACGCGACATTGTCTCTTTCGGGCGTCATAATCTATGTTCTCGACACTGTAGGCGTAATATATTTTCTAAATGTACAAGAGATATTATTTTCATTTTAGAGAATGTAATTTGTGCTTTAAACAAAATAAATGTGTATATTTAATATATTATATATTTATTTAAAAACTTAAGATAAAGTTTGAAAAACCATGTGGACAACAATTAGTCATATTTGGGTTGGACTATAAAAGCATGGAACAAAGCTCTCTGAAGAGACTGTTTAAGCAAACAATTTCCATTCTTTCTTTCACAGTATCACTATCCCTCTGGGCCCGGGGTAGAATAGGCCCAGGATGACTCTGCCAATCGTCAGAGGCGACATAAGGAGACCCTGCCTCCCTTGCTGGACTCCCTTTATGACGACCCCCGCAATGCATAATGGATCTGATTCGGAAGACGTCATATGACCTAAGCTGTCCAGTACATCTTTAAGAATCAAATGAAGGATCACAATAATTTGACCAATTAAATTAATTTCATTTTTTTTGTAATTTTACCACCGTATAACACAAGTGTAATAAACTGTAACTGTAATAAACTTACCCCAACTGTAAACTTACGAAACATATATTTGACTGTATAAATCCTATGTAGCTCGGGGTTTCAATGCTATCAAGTTAACCGCCACTGTTTGAATCCAACGTAGCTATCATGCTATCTAGTTAAGTGCCACGGAGTATAGCTGTACAGCTGTATGAATGCAACCTATCATGCTACCAAGTTAAGTGCCACGGAGTATAGCTGTACAGCTGTATGAACGCAACCTATCATGCTACCAAGTTAAGTGCCACGGAGTATAGCTGTACAGCTGTATGAACGCAACCTATCATGCTACCAAGTTAAGTGCCACGGAGTATAGCTGTACAGCTGTATGAATGCAACCTATCATGCTACCAAGTTAAGTGCCACGGAGTATAGCTGTACAGCTGTATGAACGCAACGTATCATGCTATCAAGTTAAGCGTCACTGTTTGAATCCAACGTAGCTCGGGGTAATCATGGTACCAAGTTAAGCGCCACGAAGTATAGCCGTATGGTTAGCGTGCGTGAGTTCTGGCTCGCATGCCGCTCCTTGTTTGCTCCACAATTTGAGGTGAACCCTCCCCAGTTTCCGGCCTGGAATTGGCGCTGTTCATGTTCCTGTTATCTCGCAATAACAAGTGACGCACAATGATGGATCTCACTCTCGGTTCTTAACTTTATCTACTCCGTAATAGCTACACAACCCAACGAGGTGAACTTATTTTGTTAACACGCGCCAATAATTAAATTACGTTAGAATTTTTATGGGAGTTCTAAATTGCTTACATAACATGCAATGTATATTTTGTAAAACTTTTCTTATAAAGGCTGGGTTTAATATTTTTATTTTGTTCCTTATTAAACTATAATTATTTAATATCTTACTTGAACAATATCTTTATCTACAATAATTTTCATTTTGAATAATATAAAGTTTGTAGGCACGCATTTTCTACCCTTCATTAACGCTCTTATCTCTTATCAGTTAACAGAATGTTTTATCAACGTTTTTTCTAAGGTTGCTTGAAACTTTATTTTCTGTATTCAAGTAGTGGTGGGCCTGTCGTTGGTGCAGTGAATGTATGTTATATGTAGTGTACAGCTGGTGGATGTGCTCGTATGAGGTAGCTGTATACTGGCTAAGGGGTAGCGCACCAGGCTCACACGCATAAGGCAGCGGTTTGGAGTCCCACTATATCTCACTCTATCCTCGGTCAATTAGGGCGAATGCTGAGATTGGATGTTTATTCCAACTATTCAAACTATACTAGTCCGAACGTAAGTATAGCCGCATACGACCTCAGATCCTAATCCCCTGCGCCTTCATGCCCGCTAATTACACGAACATCAACAAATTCCTGACTTTCTTTCACACCTTTATAAATGCAGAAAGTGGTACAGTAGTAGTGATGGTGATAGTGGTGATATGGTGATAGTGGTGATAGTGATGATAGTGCATGGTGATAGTGGTGATGTGGTGAGGTGGTGATATGATAGTGGTGATAGTGGTGACAGTGGTGATAGTGGTGATAGTGGGGATGTGGTGAGGTCTACCGAACAGCGGCGCACTCTGATCGCTGATAATGGCAACAGAGTTCACCCAGCCGAATATTTGTACCCCGGCCGTCAATAGTTGGCATGGGATTGGCGGGTGATGGGCCGGGGGGGGCGGGGGAGGGGCGGGGGAGGGGGGAGTGAACAGTTAATGAACTAACTCGTTCGCTTTTACCAATTCTCTATCTTTATCTCGCCATTTTCTCTCCTGACTCGATTGTTTTCCCCCCTCCCCCCCCTCCACTCCAGAGCCTCTTCACCGTCACCTCTTCTCTTTCCATGTCCCTCTTTCATTATCCCACTCTTTACTTTCGTGCGGATCCACTCAGCTCCGAGAGCAAGACTTTATTTTCAATTTCCGCTTCTCTGTACCGACTCGACTGTATTAACAAATTTCATCACTGGCGGACGATTCCCCTCCCCCCCCCCCCCCCCCCCCCCCTCCCCCCCCCCATCCCACACACCCCTCGCGACCAAATGGATTCTTGATCTACCTCTAACAGTCGACTCATATATTTGTCCTTCAGTGACGGGGAAAATTTTATTGGAACATGTTCGCTGTGGAGTTCCTTTCGGTTGATTAGTGTCGACAAACACGAATTACCATTTTATTGCCTTAGCCAGGCACTTGTGCGTGTAGGACTGCCTTCCAGACAAAGTGGAATTAAAACGGGACTGCCTTTGATGTTATAATATCGAGGATTGGAGGGAACGAGCTCTCGTTGGCCGTCGCAATCAGGGAGTATATTAACTAAACTAGGCCTGCCTGCGCGCGGCTTTTCAGTTGTTATTAGATAAAATGCAGAGACGCAGCTATCTCAATCAACGCTTCGTCAGACAGACAGACAGACAGACAGACAGACAGACAGACAGACAGACAGACAGACAGACAGACAGACAGACAGACAGACAGACAGACAGACAGACAGACAGACAGACAGACAGACAGACAGACAGACAGACAGACAGACAGACAGACAGACAGACAGACAGGCAAGCAGGTAGACAGACAGACAGACAGACAGACAGACAGACAGACAGACAGACAGACAGACAGACAGACAGACAGACAGACAGACAGACAGACAGACAGACAGACAGACAGACAGACAGACAGACAGACAGACAGACAGACAGACAGACAGACAGACAGACAGACAGACAGACAGACAGACAGACAGACAGACAGACAGACAGACAGACAGACAGACAGACAGACAGACAGACAGACAGACAGACAGACAGACAGCCAGACAGACGTGTGGGCAGTGGCGTATACACGGGGGGGGAGGGGGGGGACAAAACCCCCCCCTTTTGCAAAGGAAACATGGAAAATGACCATTGACATTTCAATAGACAGTATCAATAGACAGTATTTCAATAGACAGTTAGATGTTCTACTTTATACTTATTGTATATTGTTGTAATTAAAAACAAAAGCAATAAGAAAAAATATGCAAATTATTGATTGATGTTCCTTTTATTGGCGGTGCTAAGGAAAAAATGTGTTGCCAGAAACTGAGTAATCTTGTTTCAGTTGGCCGCTGTAAAACGCACAGACTTGCACTAAAATAACCTTGACGAGAATTTTTTCGGGGGGCAAGCCCCCGGAACCTCAATTATGTTTCGGCTCCACTCTCTATAATATGGGTTGAAAACCCCCCCCTTTCCCAATTCCTGGATACGCCACTGCGTGTGGGTATATACAATAAAGCAAGCGGTGAGTCCGCGGGGTGTTTGCGCCAGCCTTGCTAAATACAGTTTATTAAAGCCCCAGTCAGGGTTTGATAAAACTTTCACACGTGTCATCAAAGGAACGTTTGTAATACAACAGAAAAAGAATCATCGAAATCGGTCCACAGGCTCACGAGTTCTTTGCGCTCTACCTGCCCCATGCTATAGCCTCGCGTGACGTCACCAGAGGTCTGCGGTCAGCCGGAGTAGCCCGCGCTCGACCGTACTTTCATTCATAGCTATGGCAGGCGCGAAACCATATCGTTATGAGCCGCGCTACACGGAAGGCTAGTACCTGTGCTAGTACGCTGCAATTCGAGAAAAACGGGCATCGGAAAACCTAAGATTAGAAATGGTGCTAGGTAAATGTGTTAAGGTGGCGCGTGTACAGAAATGACAACGGACACAGAATCGGTTTGCTGCTCTGAATCACTTCTAATAAACAATGTAAGGCAAGATTCAGATTACACAATATACCACGAGGCATGATTCGGTTGTGCTTAATATACATACTTTGAGAACTGCCCTTCATAATTTACTGTTTCAAACGAAATGTCATGATAAGAAGAAAGAACTTGAAAATGAAAACAACACACTCTGGAGGCATATCGCATATAGGCAATTTGTACAATTTGTACATTACGAGCAATAACAAATAAACGAACGGACAGACAAACTTTTTAACTAACGTACAAACACAGATAGGAACACGAGCCACGAATGGAATGACAAGTTGACACTGTACGACTGACAGTAGCAGTGGCTTGTTTCTCTACCTGGCGTAGCGGTATGCGGGCCGAGTAGACCCTTCGTGACGTGGAAATAGGCCACGTGCTGCTACAGTCGCGCGCGATTATCTGGAGACCGAGCGGGCCGTTTTCGCTACAGTTTCCTGCGATACTCATTATAAGAAGCAATCTTGATTTTAAAAATATGTTGTTTGAAACCCTTACTGGGCCTTTAAGATTGGAGGTGCTCGGCGACAAGTTAATATTAAGAGTCTGCGGCAGTCAGAGCTCAAAAAGCTTCAATATTGAAAGTTTTCTGTCCGTATATTTAAAACTTCTTTTAATATCGAAATTGTGGCTAAATATATCACAGCTAGATATAATCAGAGTCTGGAGATACCGAAACAAAATATATAAAAAATTCATTAAGATTGTATTAAATCCGATGATTGAGATATTAATGTATTATCGAATATTATCCACACGTAATGAATATTGCATATTTTGTTTCGTTATCTCCAGACCCTTATAATATTTAGCAGCGATAAATTAAGCAAAAATTTTGATTTTAAAAGAAGTTGTAAAGATACGAACAGAACTGACTGCCGCAGACTCTTAATGCGGCGTTCTATCCGCTGCGACTGCGACTGCGACTGCGACTGCGAGTGCGCGCGCTCTGAGCGCAGTGTCTGCGTCACTCAATCCAGGAGAGAGGAGAGGGAGGAGTGAGAGGAGGACGGGAAAGATACACAGTGGTCGGTACAGTTTAATAATGTTACTTTGACACTGTCAGTATATTTGCTTGGCTCGCGTACTTCATTTCGACGGTGATGTTTATTCAAGTGAAATGTCAGCGGTGAACCACGCGTTATCAGCGCAGGCCTACATCAGTGCAGGCCTACATCAGTGCAGGCCTACATCAGTGCAGGCCTACATCAGTGCAGGCCTACATCAGTGCAGGCCTACATCAGTGCAGGCTTACATCAGTGCAGGCCTACATCAGTGCAGGCCTACATCAATGCAGGCCTACATCAGTGCAGGCCTACATCAGTGCAGGCCTACATCAGTGCAGGCCTACATCAATGCAGGCCTACATCAGTGCAGGCCTACATCAGTGCAGGCTTACATCAGTGCAGGCCTACATCAGTGCAGGCTTACATCAGTGCAGGCCTACATCAGTGCAGGCCTACATCAATGCAGGCCTACATCAGTGCAGGCCTACATCAGTGCAGGCCTACATCAGTGCAGGCCTACATCAATGCAGGCCTACATCAGTGCAGGCCTACATCAGTGCAGGCCTACATCAGTGCAGGCCTACATCAATGCAGGCCTACATCAGTGCAGGCCTACATCAGTACAGGCCTACATCAGTGCAGGCCTACATCAGTGCATGCCTACATCAGTACAGGCCTACATCAGCGCAGGCCTACATCAGTGCAGGCCTATACTGGCCACGCCGTAAGAAGCGAGGTGTCCTCTAAAATTCTGAGATGAGACGGTCGCTCCACACGGTCTATTTAAACGGTATTCACTGCGGGATTTCCCGATACCTGCATTGTTATTGTACACTGCATTGACTGCACCAATCGTGAATGGAATGCGACCCCACCACGTCTGACAACATTCGGACGATATTATCACTACAATACTTGAGGCAGGAGAACGGGATGCAACTAGATATAGGTTGGTAGTTGTCACACGCGTCACTACCCTATTACATAATCCGTGACGACAACACCTTGCAAGTTAATTTGACGAGTGCATTGGGTGGGCGACCAATCATGTCGTCCCTTAGTTTACCAAAACAAGTAGATTGAAAGAATGTCAATGTAAAACAACGTTATTCGTCCCGGCTGCTTATAAAATAAAATAAATAAATACAGTCAGAGTCAACCCACTCAGATCACATAACTGGTTCTCAGTGGGGGAGGAGGAACGATCTAAAGTCGTGGACAAGAAGAGATTCGTCCCAGGTACTAGCGAACCTCTACCCCCACTACCCAACCAACCCCAGACTGAGCGCACGCCGGCAGCCGCTCGAGAATAGAAAAAAAAGGTCTCGTGCCGAACAATACCCTTTTGTTTCAAACACTTTATACAACGAAATATTTCAATTCATATCGATGTTCATAAATATGTAATCTAATCGCTATTCTGATCATGTACCTTTTTGAGTTTTTTCTGTATCTTTATTTTAAGTTATTTCATTAGTGCTTGGAATTATAAAAGAT
>OX246738.1:112986098-113021098 GCA_945910005.1 Isoperla grammatica | reverse complement strand
CCCCGACTTGGGATTGAACCCAGATCTGCTCAGATCATACTTCGATTAAATATTAAACTATTTAGGCTGTGTGGTCCAGATTAATGTTAAAAACAAATCAAGATTGGGTTATTTCGCCCCAGTGTTGACACTTACTTGCTATTGTCAGCGTGTCTGGAGCGGCCTGCGTCTACTCGCCCTGTCATCAGGACGACTGAAGTTCTCTGGTTCCCCTGACTCGCTGCTGACTATGTGAAGGCTACGCGTGTCATACATCGTGACGTCATGAGAGTCTATTACGTCACTGTTATGATGCACTGTTGACATCTGTGGTGACCTTGGTTGACTCCAGGGTTTAATTATCATAGAGGACCACATAATATAGTAAAAAGTAACCTTGTATATTGTTATCTTATTGCTATCGACATCAAGAGTTTTACAGATGTATTGGGCGTCCACTTATTACTCTTAAACTACATAAATATTTACCTTCATATCTAGGTATGGGTGTAAGTACATTGTGACCAACCTGGTAAAAAATAATACATTCTTTATTCAATAATTCTAGGTTCTATTTTGTCGGAAATAACTTATTTGCATAATTCATAAATGTATATATTTTTTTGGACAGGTTCTTCACAACCTATACTTTCACACGCATATGGTCTACGTAGGTATAACATTCTTGTACAAGTTGGTAAATATTTATTATACGGCCTACAATAATTAGTTTAAGAAAAATTATTTATTCACTACCGAACATGAAAACTATACTGCTGAACGCACTTCAAGTTCCATTGACTCATGAATAAATCTGTGCCAGAAATGTGTTTCTTGTTAGAGTCCGAGTGTTGGCGGAATCATGCAATCTTTAATCAACCTGTATAAAAAATCAACCAATCCTATGTTTATTGTAAGTTATTGTTCATGTCGTCAATTGTCATGTTTATCCAATGCTGACAAGTGCACTACACCGTGTCTACTTGTGATCTCTGATCTTCGCGGCTTTCTGTCTGTCCGGCCAAAATACTGCAGCCAAGTTAATGATGCTACTATGGTACATTACATATTATTGTTACTAAACTTTCGTGTTTAAATATAATTTACCTTTGTGTTGTAGCCATCTTCTCTTCGGACATAGCAAGCTTAGCAAGAAGACAATACAGAATGCTGTATCATAATAGCATGAAGATTGATTGATTGATTGATTAAGGTCTTTTATTAAAAGGCGGGATTAAGGCTAGCTAAACCTTATCGGGAATAATTGAAAAGCTAAAAATAAATTTTTGCCATTGCAAACGAAAACTGCTTTCACGATTTTCTATTAAAATCTGTTTTCCATGCGCTTATAAGGAGGTCATGGTGATGTTTTTCTGCAAATTCGCTACAATAAGTGACAAGAAAAAATCTCCTACTCTCATGCTCATTGTTACTAGGTGAAATTAAATATTTTCAAATAATATGTCATCTTTGGGATAATGGTAAAAAATGACGTCACCATTAACAACAGTGAAAGCGCTTCGTTGTTTTTAAGTATTAATTGTTACCAAATACCAACTGAACATGGAATCTGAAATGAATGTGAAACACAGTACAATAATGTTTATGGACACAACATATATTTATTTTATTGCCTCTTTACAATGTGTTTGAATATTGTTTTAATGAACTATTTGTTTTTCAGAATATGACGATGGATAAACACACTTGTGGTGAATAAGTTGTTGACTCAGGCCTGTAAAATATCAAGGTAGAAAGTAAATGATCTGCAATGGCTGTAATATAAGTTATTTCATGATGTATTTTGAGAGGTTTGTTTGTACATTGGGTATGTTAAACATATTCAAAACATAAGTGAGAAATGGGACATTGTAATATAAAGCAATGGAATAAATAAGTTTCTAGACCATCAGCTTTTTATTTCGACTCACCGATATAAGAAAGATGATTCAATTAATTTAGGCTTTAGGCATAAATATTGAATAGACAGCAAACAAATATATTTACAAACAGATGATATAGTTATTTCTACAATATTACAATTATTCACAAATTCACAAATAGGGTTGTTTTATTTTAAAAGCAAGTGAAGTTATAACACTTGTGACACGAATATCATATGTTTTGTGTTATATAGAACAATAATAAATGCAGTTGTCAATACTGAAGAGCACCAAAGGGTTCTATTTACACAGATGTCAAGCGGATAGTCTCTACGCACACTTGGTCGCACTTAACACGCACGCTCGCACGCATTCCTACCCGTGGAGAATGTCAAAGAGCGCCACACGCACTCGCACTCAAGTCTATCCATCATTTTCACGTTGTTCTTGCTCGCACTAAGACATATTATCTGATGATATAAGTCTCTTCCAGCCCAAGAAACCTGGCGAGTATAATCACTCTGTATGCAGCCACGCAACCACATCACACAAGTGTTATCTTAAATAATGCGTGGACAAGATTTCAGACTGAGAATGAAAAACAATTACATAGAAATAATGAATTAATGTTTTAGTATGGAGTTTATAAATTTAAATGAAACATTGGGTGAAATGAATCTTCTTGCAAACGCTTTGGTGGCTGAAAACGTTAGAATATCAGCGTATATTCTGACATTTGATTCAGAACGCCTTCAAAGAAATAGAGTAGGCCTATGGTACATCATAATATCATAGACGAAGAACACATTTTGAACAGTTTCCAAGCAATCTACTATCAAATTTAAGCGAACATAATTTTGTCTGCGTGTCTTGATGTACGTAAGAGATCCCACTCAGCTTCCGTTCTTATAGTTTTGCGAAGCTTTAATGGTAAATTGTATTCCCAATATAACAAACCGTGTAAAATTAACATTACAAAACATGTTAATCTCAAAAATATGACTAAACGTTGAAAATGTGAACACTTACTAATGTAATGTTACAATTTGTATTACAATTTAATAGTAGATTTGTTATTTTGGAATAATATTGGAATGGCAAAGATCCAAAAGATAAATCGTTCTCTTGTCTTACACTGGATGTTCTACTGTCCAATGTGAATATTAGAAACGTTTATGAAACAGTATTTAGAACTCACAAACAAATGATATGAAAGTTTTTTTTTTATATTTTGTATATTTCTGGCGATGTAACTAAAAATTTCCATTGCTCTGTTTTATATAGGGAGTGTTGTTTCCTGGAAGAGGGATAGCCCCAGTATCAAGGACGGGCGATAACACAGTTCTTGCGTACAATCTCAAGAACGCAACGCAACATGAAAATAGTTAATTATGACGTAATTATTAAATTTCATAAACGTTACATCTCTAGATGAAAAACATCTCTAACATTACTTCGTGGGGTTGTTATTTCAATTAGTATACTTTATTCTATAGGTATTAAAAAATATCCACTCTTCTGATAATGAATGTATAGTGGCTTCGTAACCAAATTGTTTAGCCTTATCCACTTTTGGGTGCTTCATGGCATTCTTGAGATATAATAAACACAGAAGATTTGTGCGGTAAAACTATTACAACCCCGTCCACGACAATCAAGTCAAAATACGCTGTGAACGATCAACCCAAAGCGTTTGCAAACAGTTTCAGAAGGTGTAGTGTGCGTATATCGACGCTTGGTTCGTTGCTCTCACATCACTCTAGTTCATAGTTCAGTTTGTCCAACGACGCTAAACGTTACACCATCTGCAACCCCTTAGTGATGGACTCGACGTGCTCCTTGGCCTTGAGTCTCAAGGCCGCGATGGAGTTGCTCCGAGGGTCGTGCGCCTTATTGCCGGGGTCCGCGGCGATGGGCGGGGTCAGGTAGCTCGGATACCCGGTCTGCGGGTGCGACAGGAAGCCGGGTAGCGCGGTGAGGAGGGGCGGAGACAGCCACGGGTCCATGGGGAGAGCCAGGCTGGACCCGGAGGAGCGGCCCAGTGACGCCATCGAGTGGTATTCGTTGAGACCCAGGCGAGCCGCTTCCATCTTCTCCTGGCGGCGCCATTTCGCGCGACGGTTCTGGAACCATACCTGCAACCGAAACCAGAGTTAAGCCTTAATTCATAGTTGGCGCACAATGACAGTCTTTTCTACCCAGGGGTAACACTTGCTGAAAACAGTACACTGAGTACAGTAGTGATAGTTCTCCTACGTACAGTAGGCCTAAACAGGCAACCTAGGGCGAGACAGTAAACCATCTCCCGAATAGCTCAGAGTTACCCTCAAAATGGAAGAGATGATTCTAGTGGCGGCAACAAAAACTATTACAAAGATGAGTTCATCTGACAAGTGTTCATTGATGTTTTGTTGTTAAATCTTCAAGGAGGTCGGTTATATCGTTTTGTTATCTGAGTTTCCAATAATTCATAGTTGCCCCACTGTCCATGAGAAATCCAAGGTTTCAAACCTATCTGTGGTGTGAGATAGTTTCTATATGAAAACAATGCGCGCGCCGACAATGAAGACGAAACCTTTGACCTTGGACTGGTGGAATCCCGACCTGTAAGTCGAAGAGCGCAGAACGTAGACGCTATACACCGATGAGCCAGGCTGTGTTTGGCAATACACTACCTGATTGGTTCGTTAATGTGCTATCGACGCTCTCTTTAGGCTAAAGAGGGTATGGGCATGCCCATAACCCTACACTGGCCATCCGGTCCTTTCATGGAACAGGAAAACAACAATAAAATAAATTATCGACGCTCTGAACTCTCTTATTCAAATACATCAAATCACTATAGTCTCAAAATAATCCAACCCAAAATCAATTTGAAATTTATTTCAGTACTACTCAAATAACTAATCAAAATAAATAATGATCAACTCATATGACTAATGTACATATTCTTCATTTAATGTTGACGACTATCATCAGCTTAATTTGTCCATCCAGAGACAATTTTCCATATAAATCAAAAGGCAACTAGTTTGCCTATTCATGTGGTGTGATGTGTTTTCATTGCATCTAAACGACGCTAGACATGTGATTACATTTCACGTAATCGATTCAGCAAGTCGTGAGATATTAGATCTCACATCATAAACTAAGTGCATACGAGCGTTCTATAAGAGTGGGATTTAATTTATCTGGGATGCTGGAACAGAATCGCGAGGTGGTTAGGCCAACTGCCGCTGGGGCGCTGCAGTCGCTGGACCGAGTCGACTCGCGCGCAGCCTTGGGCGGGACAGGCCAACTTTCCTCCCCCACGAACCATCCCCTACAACCAAGTGCTTCAAACTCAGCCAAATTGGTTTTGAACTGATACGTTAATTGTCAATTTAGTGCAATTCTTCGCGCTGGTAATGGCCCGCTGAAGCTGTCTCAAATTGAGAAAATCTAATAAAGAAAGTTTTTTCCCCCCAAAGATTGCACCTCGATGTAAAAAGTATATTCTTGGCTTTGCTAAAGAAAAACGCCAAGACCAATAAATATATTGTAGGCTACGTGGCTGGGAGGAAAACGTAGCGCCGCCATGTTGTAGCGAGCTCAGAACTTCAAAAAGAGTCTTATAAACAAGTTACCTATATTAGATCACGCTTTCCTCCCCTCTTCCCTCCCCTCGACAGTTTTTAGCGTTTCTTTAAAAAAGCAGGAAATTTCAGTCTCGTTTCAATTTTGTTTAATCTCCTCCCTGTAAACGGCGCCCTCTGGCAGCCTTTTAAAAACATCAACTTGTCAGAAAATGAGTTTCATTTGAGAATTGACAAAGATTTAATAAAGCATCTACTTAAATTTCTTTTAAACAGAGTTACCTTCAGAGAATAAAAGAATGGCAAGAACCTTATAGCCACGCTGTTACGAGCTGAGCAAAGTAGGCCATGATTCCCAGCAAACAGCATTTTCTGCGTATTATATTTTTAGCGTTTCATCAAAACGAAAATGAGAATAATAAGGAAGGAAATGGTTGAGATTAAACTAAAAAACGCTGCGTGTCAATTTAACTTCAAAAGGTGAGTAAAAGATTTATTAATAACAGTGTTAGCTTTTAACAAAAGACAGCACATTACTTAAATTAAAAACTTTCAAAGCTTATGTATAAAAAGGGTATCTTATTTAAAATCCTAATTAAAATTTCACGTTCTACATTAACAGCTCTTCATCACATCACGATACAAAAAATAGAAACAAAACGCCGCGTTTTGCGCGCGGGGGGTGTTTTACGATGTAGTGAATCTCATTAGGAAGGGCTGCATTCCACCACCAGGAGACGGAGGGAGAACCGGGAATCGCGAGCGATCCGTCGAAGTCGGAAATGAGGAGTCTTGTCGAACCCGGGGGGGGGGGGGGGGAGGGGGGGGGGCGACGCGACCGAGACGAAATAATGCGACAAGAGGGAAAAATGGGGCGAGGGGCTGACAAACCTCGTCAATCGGCATTCAGGACGTTCGTTGATGTTTATACTGAACTGACACCGGCGAGAGGGCAACTTGATTCAGTTGGTGTGAAACTTTGTAGGTCTGACGCTGCTAATCAACACAAATACTTGTTATTAATGATTAATGCGCGAATAAACCTGTAAAATTATGTAATGATGAACAGCATGATTATTGTAGTCCCCGAGTAGAAGTAGTGAAGTAACCTTCTGCAGTAAAAGAATTCCCCCTGCAGCTGATTACCAACAAATCTAATTCCAAAGGCTTTCAATTTAATCTCAGTTTAAAATAATTAAATTAAAGCATTCAACGTCAATCACATCCACTTTAATTCATTTAGGAGTTTTCCAAACAATTAAAAATATAATTGAAATAAAACTTTTTCAACATCCAAATAAAAAAAACGTTCCTTTGTAATCAGCGCTTCGCATAAACGTAGAATCGAGTTGTGTGCGGCGGGCGGGGAGGGGGGGGGTAAAATTTGTCGCAAATTATGCCTACGTTCCCGCTTAATCTCTTGTAACAGCTCATTATATTACCAGCCCGGGCCGCTCAGACAAAAGCGTCGCGGCTCTTTAATGAGTTCATAGAGTTCCTACGCCAACACTAGGCCGTCTTTAATAGGACTGTTAATTTAGCGCCGTGAGTGCTCGCAAACCCGGCGAAACGTCGTGGTAATTCCAATTTTAATTACCTACGTTTGGGTGAAGGCGGGCGGCTCTAGAAGGGCTCAGCTCGCAGTACAGGGCGGATCTCTACCACGGCAAACCAGTGTACGGCGCTCACGTGTTCCATGCACAACATAAAATGACTGTCGACAATTTAATTAGCTCTGGTTTTGCTCATAACATGAATGGGGGTTGTGAAAACATGACGTAGTGTGGAACAACTAGATTATAAAGCGGCCTTGTACTGCCTGACACTTGCACGTGCCCGGATTTCAATGGTGTAAACTGTTGGTCGGTCATTTTGTCCTTTGAATTTGTAAACGATTTACCGACAACTTTATGGTGAAGCATTCAAGCGCAAATATGGAGTTTTAAAATGAAATTACTGGCCACTCAAAAAACGGCAAATGTGTAATGTGTGGAGGTGGAAAATCTCTGGTGGACAATTTTGATCTCGAAAAGTTATTTAAAAGTTGATTCAAAATTAGCCACAATTTACGTACATTTTTAACAGCTAATTTGTGTCAAGTAAAACATGTTTCACAACAATATACAGTATACAATACATTAAAACACATTTACAATCTTTGTCAAGCTTTATAATTGTACAGATTCTATTCCCTTAGATACACTGGCGAACATAAGTAAATTAATTATAGTAGAGATATATTCTTTATCAACGCTTGCTTGGGTTAGTTTATGAGAATCTAGCAATACGCGATGTTATCAAGGGAACCGGGTAGCCTAGGTGTTAATATACTCCACACCCATCACGGAGTATTTAAAACAACTATAGCAAATAATACATTTACATCGCTTAGGCCCATTTTCACCAAACTTTATTCTTTTCTTTTGATCGGAGCTCAAAAATGGCGTCTGGTAGAAGCCACCATGAATTTTGTATGTTATATTAGTTGAAACCATGGTAACCAATCCGAGATTAGTAAATCGACCGATTAAAAAGTTTGGTTAATGACAAATCTTTGATCATCGTAAATCACATAGTTTAGGTTACTTTATACCCACCATAAGATGTCTCACAAATGTCTCTAATTAATGTCATAATTGCAACATGTTAAAGATGTCTTTATGGTGTCAGTTAATCTTTCTTGGATTTCTTTATGATGTTAATGTTTGTGTTTGAAACATACCTTTTAATATCTCAATGGCATCAATGAGATGTTTGGGTAAATTAAACACACCACGGCTTGGGTACGATAACCACTCTTTCTAAACTGTCAGAGTATTTATGCTTTTGACCACTTCCAAAAGACACTGTTATCATTTACCGGGCGTAGCTGGGCAGGCGAAACCCATTTTGACTTTGAAAGAAATGATATGAAGTTTCGTCACGATACACAGTATGAATTATCAGCACAGTTTGACCGAGATTCTACTTTTTTAGTAGTTGAGTCTGAATTATCTGAATTATATATATTTTTTTTTTGGTTAAAGATCTAAAATACTGTGTTATCTAAATGGTATCTTTGAGTTTGGTTGGCAACAAGATCCGTCAATCTAGCGACCTAGACGCGAAAATCGCATTTTCTTTTGTACTCACAAAGACTGGTAAATTCATTAAAGAAACTGATTAATAAGTCTATATATTTTAAATCAAAACATTGGTATTGTTTTGTGCAAAAAATAACATAATTTCATTTGTCATTTTACCGCTTGGGCGAGAGTTTGTTTTGACCGACAAATGAATTTGAATAACGTGTAATTTCTTACATTGATACAACGGATGCGACGATCTGATTAAAGAGTTCTACCAGCCCCCTATAGGGGATGTACGAACCTCTGGTTGGCAACATTGCAGCGGTTATTTAAGAGTTCGACCAGCCCCCTATAGGGGATATACGGACCTCGAGTTGGCAACATTGTAGCGGTTGTTTCATTGCCATTGTCAATATAACTAAAGCTATACTATCCTTTTAGTTCAGCCGCCATGTAATTAGCTAAACCGTCGCATATGTTATCGGACGCATTGAGCAGATGTCCTATTGTTGTGTTACTGTTATAGATTCAGAGTTCAACTCCTATACTTGTCACAGCGTGCATAGATCTTATCACACATTGATCTTTGTCCCTCTCTTTACATCAATAATATTACTTCTAAAAGGACACATTTTATTTCCCTCTTCAAAACCGTTTCCAGCCTGTTTACGAGTTAATATATCGGTGCTTCACGTATATATAAATCTGTCCGCATTATGTCTTCTAATTGAGCCTAAGCATGTTGAACGCATGGCCTGTTTGCGACAGTGCGTCGGCCCTTGGACGACACGTGATGAAAGAGATCACTTTGGGAACATACGTATTATTATAACGGGTTTTTAAAGAGCGGATCGAAATTCGAGTGTCTTGCTTCAGATTAACAGAGCGAAGAAATAACTAAGTAACAAAATAATTTTTGGCGACCAAGTATAATAATTAATCTATTATTATTCGTATAGTATCTCATTTCCTAAACAGTTCGGCTGTAATACATTGCTTAAATTATTTCCTTATTATAGCATTATTAAGTTAGCATTTGGTCTTTAATTTATTACCCGGCATTTGAGTGCTTAAGGGACATTCTTGGACAATCTAGGAGGAAATTGTGTGGTATGATACAACTGTTAGAGAGTAACATATTATAAATGAATCATTTGTTGCTTTTGAGACCATATTTGATTTCATTAAATCAATACATTTGGGAAATCTAGTACATTTTTTCGCATACATTTATTTTAAACTTATGTTTATTGCTTTCATGTTGAGTTGATACACAGTTAAGATGTTTCTGTACAAGGCACAAACACTAATAAAGTCGTAGGACAAAACCCTTATTATTTACGGAAGAAGGACACAAAGGAACAACTTGAGAGTAAAACAAGACATGGCTTAAAATCATACAATATGGAAGTAGATTACTCAAACAAAACTAAAACTCATTAAAACGTAAACATATCTAGGCTACTAAAAACATTATTGTTGATGAATGTCTAGAACAAATGCCTTAGAGAATAATGTAATCAAATTATCCTTTTGCAGGTAAACGACGATGACGATAAAAACTTTACCACAACTCAATTCTTATTCTTATTTTTTCAGCGACATCTGTGATTTAATGAAAAAAGTTTAAGTACCAAAAACCACCAACGCAATTCCATCTAAGTCAGCAAAACTCGTGATTTCTATGATGTGTTTTTTGTTTTTCACTTATTGTATATTTTGGCCACGTCTTCGTAATTGAGTAGTGTTCCGTGTTCGTCGGATTCTGTCTTAAGATCGCCATGTCATGTTTTTGTTCGAAAAAACACTAAAATAACACAATAGTAGCACCAGGGCTCGAAATTAAATCTGGCCCCAGACTAGTAAAACTTTGCTCTGACTAGTAGAAATCTCCTTTCACTAGCTCGACGGGCGAGTGGGCCAGATATGTATTCAAGTCATAAAATAATAATTTTCACAAAGGTGTTTCCACATACTCGAGACGACAGTACAATATCTCAGTGTATTTTTCTATAATTTTCCATTTAGTACGTAACAAAATTAAGATTTCTTAATTTAGGCTAATCACCTGTTTTTGTCACCTGCCTGTCTATGTTCGTCACCCGACTATGTCGAAAAATTGTTTTCGGTCACTCCTAGTCCCAAACCCACACGTGAAACCCGGCGTACATTGTGGCTTAAAAGATTCACGTATGAGTGATTGCTTTACATCAATATAACCTATTTGATTGCGAGCTAGTAAAAATGCTCTCAGGCTGGATGACTATTTCACCACAATGGCTAGTGCAAAAAAAATCGACCCCTGAGTAGTTATAATTAAAATCAAGTTATTATAGTGTTTCTCCTCGCAGTTGTTGCCGCGCTCGCTTGCCGAAGAGCGTCTCGGCCTCGCGTTTGTAGAAAGAACCCGGTTTTATTCGCGGCTCTTTGTGTTCAAGGGTTGTTTGGACGAGGGTTTAGTTTAGATTATTATTGTGTTATAAAGCTTTAGATAAACGCAAAGTAAAAGGGGTGGTGTGTAAGCTTTAAATAAACTCCATCTGAAGGGTGGAAGAATACGAGAGAGGAGGAGTCGCAAACCCATAGATCGGTTCAATTAGAGATTGGAAACGCGCCTGGCTGTCCTGTTTGTGACAGGAGATACAACACAAAGCAAGGAAACTGCAACATAAAGGAGGCCGCATAGACTAGTGTTTCAGAACGTAGAAGGAGCTAATTGAGAGAGAAACCAAAGCGATTTAAGTCAAGACCCCGTGATAAGCCGAACAACATGAAATAGTAGACTTACAAGGATTATGTCATTGACCTTAGTCTGCGATGAAGAGAACTATAAGGTTTTTAAGAAGTAAGTCTCTATTTTTACTTAGTGATTGTAATGATGTTCATGATGTTAACTTTCCACGCGATATTGTTTCCTTTGATCACAAAGACAAAAACGTTGGGAAATAAATATTTTATTCCACGCGGTGAATTCCCCTAATACTTTAAATTTATGAAAATTCTGACCGGTCACGCTAGCTAAGAATGTGACAACTGTGAAACTGGAACAGAAATTGGAAATGAAAATGAAAATGAAAATGAAAATGAAAATGAAAATGAAAATGAAAATGAAAATGAAAATGAAAATGAAAATGAAAATGAAAATGAAAATGAAAATGAAAATGAAAATGAAAATCAAAATTAAAATGAAAATGAAAATGAAAATCAAAATCAAAATCAAAATCAAAATGAAGATGAAAAAGTATGTGAATGTGTGATGTGTGTAAATGTAAAGTCATTATGAAACCAATGTTCCAAGAACTCATTCTATGAAAATGAAACGTTGGACTTTGATTATCATATATGGTCAATTATATCACCTACAGTATCTAAAGTTTGAGGTGCAAATCAGTGACAGTACAGATACGAGCAAGTATAGGTACACTATCTGCTTCTGCTGCAAACAAGGTCCTTCATGAGAGGACCTGACTGTACACCATAGTTCCCGACTTACCTAGGTCGGTAATATGATAGTGTTATTGGGCTAGTCTGATTACAAGTATCGCTGCCGTTCCTTATGAGATACGATCGATACCGACAACCATCAGATCGATATCAAATCGCGACTCTCGACAGTTCTAATTCAATATCGAATCGAAATATAAAACATCGACATAAAATGTATCGAATTGTTGCTGTCTCGAAGCCACTATTTCATCACGAAGCATTAGAGAGATTAGGAATAAATATTTGATACTTACTTTTAAATACAGGATAACGAGTCAAGTTTCAGGTCCAAGTTACTCATTGTAGACTACAAGTTTTTCATTAATTAATGTTATTTAATTGGCCACGCGACAGTGTCACATGACCAACACAAGCTGAATGTAGTGTAGCGTAGCGCCAACTTGTGAACTAGTCAAGTTGTTCAGGATTCTGAGAAATATCTCGCCGCCCAGGACATTTCACAGTTAACTGTTAAAAGAGAATAGTCTTATTTCCTAATGAAATAAACGTCTCGCCGTTAGTTTATCATTTCATAATATTCTATTTGGGTCGCTCTACAGAGTATAGATGTAAAATAACATTTCGTCTTAGGTCATAAAATAAGCAAGGCGTGTTTGAGATCTCAAGCTCTGTTTAAATGAGAATTTGAGCGAATTAATATAAGATTGTGATATACTTCAAATTACTAGACCGGACTACGAACATTTGGCACGCGTGCCAAAAGTGGTACGAGATGCATTTCATTAGGTACGTTGAGAAATGAAAATAGCGGACTGAAAATATAAAATAATGAATATGGGACTCAATACCATGGTTATAGTTATAGTATTATATTGATTAGTGACTGATTACAATTACATCATGGCACGGTTTAAGTAATTTCTAGATCTAGTATTAGCTTTGCTCGCAATAACAAACGTGCGTACGTTATTGTTTTGCTTGTGCCATTATCAGTTTGTCCAAAAACATGGACTTAAACACACATCTGAATTCTTTGGTGGGGGTGCCAAGTTAATGGATGTACCAATGCGATCTTTCAATCATCTTTACTTATTTCTGTTTACTGCATGAAGATGTCTTCCGCTGATACCTCAACAGTTATATGTGAGTATTACAGCTAACTTTTAAATCTCACATCTTTGGTGGATGAGAAAATATATGAAACAAATTTATAGTTTTTTGTTCAGAACATGGTTATACTAATTTACTAGCACAGAAATACGGAAAAGTTAATTACCTACAATATTTCAGGAACGAATGATGTATAGCTAGGTTTATTGAAGGCAATTTTTTATTAAAGACATATTATAATATTCTAGGTGAATTATATTACATGCAGTGCATTGCAACTGTTCGCGTATAATCATCTACGTTGGAGTGATAAAATATTGACCACAGCCCCCATACGATGCAAATATACCCGCAAGCTATTAATGTTAGCTCTTCATTGTACTTGTATATAATACTCTATATCTATACCTCAACTGTAAGAAAAACGTACAGCAAGCAAGATAATTCTATAACACTAAAACGAAAATACATAATAGTAAGCGACGTCAGTAGTTGTAACAAAAATGAAAATACAGACTATTATAAAACATAATAAGAAGCATAATCAAAGATTACCCTAGTTTGTAATCTTTGGTATAACAGCATTTCTTATTATAAGTAGGCCTACATTTTTTCTACAGAACAGAATTTCTTATCATAATTTAAATTCACTTATGTTTAATATTCTACAAAAGAAATCAGTGAAGTTCATTTTTACTTTTACTTTTTTCAATTCTATTTATTTACTATTATGACCAACCATTCCTAATTTAATTCAACTAATATAAAACCAGGTTGTATAACCGACTCTCAATGCTAATCCGCCACGTGACGCGGGCTAGTTTCTATGAGCAGTGCTGTACAAGGACGATGATGATGAAAGCTGGTTTAGGCTAATAGACATGAAAAGGTAACTGGATACGACGGCAACGCAAGGATATCAGGATATCAGGATCGCACCGGTGCCGGGGAATTATCTCGATATCCAGGTCCTTGACAATAGTGTGGGATCGCATGTTACTACAATCATGCCCTGATTAGGCTAATTATACGGCTGCTATTTTAAACCAAGTCGGCGAGGTTGGTTGGAGGTATTAAATTACATAACAAAAACGAATATAAAAAATGATTATTTAAAGTAACTTTTTTTGAACTGAAAAGTATTTCCACAACAAATAAATATAATTATTGATGAACTGGATCCAATGTATAAATTTGTAATTCGTACACGCACGGTATAAGTGAACATTTAAATCTCCAATGGGCCGTATGCACAGTGGAATGTCAAGTTAAGTATAGGATTTGTTGCTATGAAATAGTTTTATTACATGCTTTTACTTAACTCAACTTTGCATTCGGCTCTGCGGATTAAAATTATAAGGAAAAAATAACTGCGGATTGAAGTATTAAAGAAAAATAGCCATTGCCCAAATATCGAATACACATTGGTTAATACCTTATAGGAAACAACGTGACATTTAGCAACAGATATATAAAACAGTTGTTTTACCGGTAAGGAAGATGCAACGAAATTAAAATGTTAATTAATTTTGATAACAGAAATGCCTGTAAGGTTCTGGAAACATAACAATATACTATCTGTAAGAAAAAAAGACGAACAGTTAATTTTTATAGTTCCATCCAGACGATGAGTTTCCATTTCAATCGTGATATTTATTCTTCCTTCATATTAAACTGTTACTACTTATTATTAACTATTTACACGATGTTCGCGACAGCTCCCCTGTTTACGGTCCAACAATTCAATTCATTACATTGTAACGGTCACGTGTGCATTGTTTAACCGACAGAGCGCATATGTGTCCCCAGAGTATATCCATAAACAAACAAATATAGGGGTGGTTTGAGCCGGGGCCTCGTGCGCAACGCGACCCCAAGGCTAAGTTACTACCCCGTCCGGCCGGCGAGCGGCGACCGTCGCGCGCCACGCGGCAAACAACGCAACCAACACACAAAGACTCGAGCACAGATGGTCGGGCTCATTAAATCACAACCACCC
This sequence comes from Isoperla grammatica, assembly GCA_945910005.1. Lineage (NCBI taxonomy): Eukaryota > Metazoa > Arthropoda > Insecta > Plecoptera > Perlodidae > Isoperla > Isoperla grammatica. Next base: position 113,006,037 of record OX246738.1, on the reverse strand, counting down.
ACTCGGGTTGGCGTTCATGTAATAACTAATAACTATAATAATAACTACAATCACGCTTTTCGCACGTTGGGTGAGTGGACATGGTGAATGACAGCCGCGCTTTTAAGGGGGAAACGAAAAAATGTGTTCCTTATATTAACTCAGCCAATTACAAAGTGAGTAAACTCACTCACTTTATATTCCTGTCGCCGTTTCACTTTTAGCCCACTTTTTTTCATAATTCTACGAAAAAAGTAATTTCGCTAAATAAACAGTTATTTTAAAGATATAGCGTTCATGTGGATACAAATACCTTGAATCCAAGAAATCATTTACTCGTTGAACATTCAAATTTCGCCGATTGAGAAAACCTATATCTATCAAATAACGTAATACTGGTCGTAAATTTAATTTGTACCAATCCACCATATTATACCGTATGTACACCACATACTGAAAATTATACTGATTTCGGTGTTTAACTGCGATTCAGTTTCGTTATTTTCAGGTTTAAAATTGTCAATTCAAGCTCATTGTTAAAAAAAATAATTTCTACTAATTAAAAATTATTTCTACTAATGTTGGTGTTAAAAACAGCTGGTAGTGAAGGGGATTTGAAGAACGTGTATATTACACCTCTAGACTGGCACTCCAAAAAAACGAAATTCACGAAATACGCCCTTTTCCAATCATTACATCGAAATTTGTAATAAATGGTGGCAAAATCGTCGTTTTTTAAAACATCGTTTTAATAAAAAATTGATCATTTTCCAATTTTATTACAGACGCGCGAAAATGATATCCTGTTCTGGATATGTTATGTGATCATACTTACGGACCTTATCACTGTATACTGATTGTATAACGAACGGTTCCTTTTGAATGTTAACATGTATGGCCTACTTGTGTAATTTACTGTCAAAATCACCAAAACCATGTAACATCAAACTGGTTAAATCCATAAACGACATTTAAGTAATAATAACCGTTTATGAACACCTGCCGTAATTCTTTTGACCAGCACGGCGGTGTAGCCTTACACTATACACTACAGCACGTAGTGTATAGTGTAAGGCACGGCGGCCCATAGAAAGACTCTCAGCTTCAGAGATGAGGCCAATCATACAACTAGCTGGGTTATAAACACCTCAACGTCTGGCTAGGCTATCACAGTTCACAGTAGTGCTTGTGCCGTAATTCTTTTGACCAGCACGGCAGTGTAGTGTATAGTGTACAGTGTACGGCAGACACGGCGGCCCATAGAAAGACTCTCAGCTTCAGAGATGAGGCCAATCATACAACTAGCTGGGATATAACACCTCAACGTCTAGCTAGGCTATCATCAGTTCACAGTAGTGCTTGTGCCGTAATTCTTTTGACCAGCACGGCGGTGTAGTGTATAGTGTATAGTGTACGGCAGACACGGCGGCCCATAGAAAGACTCTCAGCTTCAGAGATGAGGCCAATCATACAACTAGCTGGGTTATTAGGGTGGATTGTGTTACGCGCGGCATTACTCTGTCACTGACATGTCCCCGCCCTGCACAGTTGTCGACATGTCTCACTCCTCAGATCATGTCCCCCTTCTAGCGATGAGACAGTTCACTACGCGTAGCCTTACAGACGAGACAGGAAGTCGTCGGTTATATGTGACTGAAGTTATATATAAATAAATAGATTCGGAGAGTCTTAACCCATACTCAGTCACATAACTGATTTTCAGTGGGGGACTTTAAATTTAAAGTGACTAAGCCAGCCCTGTTGGCTCCGAACATTATCGACGAGTAAGCGATAACCAACCAAAGATCGATATTTTTAGATATGAAGTATGTGAATCAGTGATTGGACAGTGCGAACACCTGCGGACAAAATGCCAGAATCAGCAAAGCCTATTCAGAACAACTTTGAATTTATTAAGTGCTTTGTTTTAGATCTTCTTTTAATTTTTATTCATAGTCTGCGTCCATGATAATTTTTTTTCGGATAAAAGACCTGCCCAGGGAGAAACCATGTCCCTGGGCAGGTGACTATAACTTTACTGAGGTATTTGGAATAGTTGGTAGGGAATGTCCGAGGGCTGTTAGTACGACTCAATCCCAGCATTCGCCTTGTGACTGAGGAAACCCTCGGAAACACCTTCAGTCAGGACTGCCGGTGGCCGGTATCGAACCGGCGACTTCCCGAATTAGTCTTACCACTGATCCTCTTCTATCGGTTAATCTGAGTTCATACACTTAGTATGTAAGATCAACGCAACCCTCCCATAAAACCATCAATATGATTTTGACAAAACTTATTAGTAATTAGATAAACTATTTTGTAACCAACGGAATAATTCCTTATAATTCACAAATTTAACAGTTACACAATCATTACAACATGAATTTTCAAACAAATCAATTTTTACCTTGGGATTGTTCGCTGCTAGGGGTCTCTCAGATAACAGTTATTCGTATTATACCAATTTTAGACGTAGAGTTACATTAATTGTTAACTTTCAGCTTACATTATGCATAAAATGACGGACAAATTCGTTACACAAAATATTGTCAGTAAAATATTATCAGTCAATCTGATATATTAAAAGCAAGTGCGCATGAACAATTAAAATACTATCAGATGATGCAAATTTATTACTGGTTTTCTATAAATTAAATAGAAAATGTGTACATTATATTGCAAAATTTGTTTTACGGATCGTACGCAAAAATATCTTAATGTAGTGAACGCTAGGGTAGTCCAGCCAACATATAACATGTTCAATGTGTGGTTATTGATTGACTGATCGAGCAGGAAGCCTGATTGTTCGATGCCGCGCATTGATATTGTCATTATGTGCGATGATGAACAGCGGTAATTGCACGCCTGAGAGTTGGGCGCGCTTTGCCTCGTGTACTGTGTATAATAGCTTGTTTCACTGTTTAATTGCAGGCCAAACAACATCACCCCATGCCCCATAATAACCTTAATTAAAACTTTGATTAATAAACGCTTAATTGAGTGTTAAATTCATTACACAAAGTGAATAAATTGAAGATTAATTAACCATTGATAATCTAAACTTGGGAGGCCGAGCCCGTAACAAGGTTAAAATTTGCATTTGAGGACGGAAAAGCACTTCATGTAACAGCAAACGCAATTAATGCAAGCGGGAATGTTGTTCATTTATGAGCTAACACAAGCTTAATGAGGATTACGGGGGTTGGGTGTTTGAGGGTGGGGTATGATGGGGTTGTAAGGGGCAGTAGATAGTCAAATCCCATTCACATCATCGGCCATATTAACACTGACAGACGCCATATTTGATGCAATTACAAGTTGATAACATTGATGGGTTGCTGGGTGGAAGCTAGGTAGCATTACCGGTGTGAATAATGACTTGCCCTGGCTATACGGCTTCTCTTGTTAAGCTGTGGAGTGTAGATAATGAAACATGCCTTCCTGTGTCAGCACACGAGCCACTAATCCGGGAGGTCGCCGGTTCGATACCGGCCACCGGCAATCATGACTGAAGATTTTCGCCGAGGTTTGTCTCAGTCACAAGGCGAATGCCGGGATTGAGTCATACTATCAGCCCTCGGACATTCCCTCCCAACTATTCCAAACACACATGAGCTGTGTTACTTGTTCAAACATGTCTTGCCGTGTACGGGAAGATCACGTGATCACAAGAAGATCGAAACACAGACCCCAATACCAAACGGTAAAGTCTGAATAATGATTAAACGTAAACACCATACATATATACTGAAATATTACCATAGGGGGTCGTTAGCCCCTGGCAAGAAGAAAAAAAAAACGAAGTGTGAAAGCTGAATTTTTTGTATAATGTAAAATCACCTTTGTTTACACTAGGAAGTCAGGAAAACATCTGTGTTATATGTTTTGTAGTGCGAATGTTTTCATCCTCCGGTACAAATATGTTCATGTTTTGTACCGGTACATTGGATTATATCTACCGCTCCGCTGTCTTGCAACCAATCATGTCATGTTCATCATGTTCATCATGTTCAATTAACCATCATGTTCATTATGTTCAATCAACCATCATCTTCATCTGAGCCAGTATCGAGATCATTGCTATGTCATTACCATCACGGTTGATGCTAGTGAACAATTGCAATCGCTTAGAGTTGCTTTTCCAATTGTCTCTCTCTCTCTCTCCATCCATCCAGTTGTTTTCGCTCCCACCCCGCAAGTACATCATCAGAGTATAAATGGGCGGCCGTAGTTTTTGTTGGTCTCTTTCCACCTCCATTTAAGAGTTTTTCTCTCGTCCTAACATCCATTTCCCCCTCCCCTAGTTAAACCACTTGGCTGAAATGATGGGCATTTACCGTTAAATTTCATTTTGGCGGGCGTTGGGTTGCGCTCGAGCGAGGGAGTGAGGCGGGGGTAAGTGAGAATGGCCGGTGATAAGGAGCGTGAAAGGGGGTGGAGGGGGGGGGGGGTCGTTAGCGAGGGCTGGCAAGGGTTAAGTTCATCCGTAACTCTAAAGGGAAGGCAAAGTAAGTGGCTGATTGCTTTGTATCATTTCAACACACATCATTTATCCTCACATGTGATGTAACGAACAGCACTATCATCACATGAGAGCTACAAATCACAACACAAACTGAAATATTATGTGTGTACACTGACAAATAAAGTGCGTACACATATAACTTTCTTTTGTTCATGTGAAAACATGCAACTCTAGCAGTTGTATGTATGTATTCAATTACTCAGTGTAGTACTTCATAAAAAAGAAACAGTAGCACAGGTAACATGTTATGAAAGCAACTAGTTGGACTGTGCATTGTTTCTTGTCGAGTTGGATGTAGCCAGTTGATGAGTGACGATTAGTACTCGAAATATTGCGTTAATTCTTGACAAGGAACTGTGCACAGTAAAAGTAGTTGTTTTTATATCGGAGTAGCACGTTACAGAATTGGGTGTAATATTGGAGAATAATCAGGTTTTCATGTTATAATTGTTTTGTGAGTATTCGTGTAAAACAAGTGAGGGACTCGCGCCAAGAATAACATGGATAATATCTCTATTCGTTTCCCCCGCTGTGAGAAGAGAACTTAGTCGAGTAATGTAATATAAACCTTAAAATGGCTCAGGCAGGGTTGAACGACGGATGGTGACGAAGAAAAATAGAAAAATTCAAGTGCCAGGTCGACTGCAATATAACTGTGAGAACCCTCGCAGGCGGCGCCATTCGGGGCGTCGAGACGGAAAATTGTGCCCCCCACCCCCACCCCACCCCCGTATCCACGTCTTTATATCCTAGATGTTGGCTACAGCAGCCAGATAAATGTTGGCACTCGGATGTAATGGGGATGTGGAGTTGTTGGAAATGACAGCTTCGACTAATGGTATCTAATACTGGCAAACACCCCCTATTTGGGCCTATAAAGACATGTAATGTCGGCTGATCCCATCCGGTCCAGGCTATCGCGCTCCCACAAAACCTAATACCAATGATCGCTACTATAGAGGGTAAAGGATATAGAGAGCGATTTTCTTTTTCCAGGCGATAAACTTTATTCTCAGTTCGTTAACTGCTAAAATCTTCAGCTGTGATGTGTGGGTTTGCGTCCAGAGCTGTGGGAACAGTTTGCGATGTCTGGGAACATCCAAGGACGAGAACTAAGATATTCTTCAAGAGCTTTGACATTGCAGTTTGTGATGTCTGGGAACATCCAAGACGAGAACTCAGATATTCTTCAAGAGCTTTGACATTGCAGTGTGTGATGTCGGGGAACATCCAAGGACGAGAACTCAGATACTCGTCAAGAGGTTTGACATTGCAGTTTGTGATGTCTGGGAACATCCAAGGACGAGAACTCAGATATTCTTCAAGAGCTTTGACGTTGCAGTTTGTGATGTCTGGGAACATCCAAGGACGAGAACTCAGATACTCGTCAAGAGCTTTGACATTGCAGTTTGTGATGTCTGGGAACATCCAAGGACGAGAACTCAGATATTCTTCAAGAGCTTTGACATGCAGAGCTCTTCGAATGTATAATCACGATTTATGGGTGTGTTCACTGTTAGTAGTAGCCATGTATTTTTAAATTTTCTTTATATTATAACAATCTACCAGCTTAGAGTGTACACTTTGGTTTGAAACTTATTTATACAACACCTGACTTAAGCTATAGATGTTTAAATAGATACAGAAATAAGAATTATATATTTTGACGGTCACGTTAAAGCTATGTTTATTTTGGCTCGTTAGTCTAGTGGGTATAAGTGGGTATAGTGGGTATAATAATTAAATAAATTAGTAGTTTGTATAGATTGTCTACCCAGTCAGTTATAATAAGTGATTATGTTTCGAACGCAGAATGTCCAGGGTTCAATTTCCGGTTGGGGCTGGTTTTTGTTTTTTGTTTTTAATGATATATAACTTTGGAACTTGCATTTAATCGTGATACTGGTGTAAACGATAACTTTGGAGCCACCATAGCGACGAAGCGAATAATATTGTGTGGTACAAAATCCCCTTCACTGCCAATTTTATTTAATTATTGCAACTGAGAGGTTATACACAATATATACAAATGTATTTTACTAACTCAGAAGTCCTAGTTGTATTGATTTGCTAGGCCAACAAAATTAACTCCAAAATTAAACTTTAATCTACGTATAAGTTAAAAGCTAAGCCGTAAGTTCGTTATGATTTAACATCCCCTTAATTGTTCGTGCTTATCAAGCCAGGGTTTGTGTATTTATTAACGGTTAATTATGTTTATGTTCAGTTTTACACGCTCATGTTTCTAATGGAGCCAAAGTGACAGCATGATTTCTTGCACGCGACGATATAACTCGAGCCCTTGCCAGGCAACCTACCCTTATCTGCATGGCTCCACATTAGCCCCACTATATAACGCTGCCAACGTGAGGTTGTAAGTCTTGCCAACCGTTTCTGAGAGCACGCTTGCTGTGGGACTCCTGATTGCTGTTGGTGAAAACTGCTTTCAAAGTAATCCAAAATAATATTTCATCCCCCAGAGAATATAGGTTCTTTTTATGTGTCTTCTTGTTTCGTTGATAATATGATCTTGTCTAGTGTTATTTGAATTTGATTGTTGTGCTTTTCCTAGCTTTGATATTATAAAAACAAAATCCATTTTATTCACAATCATAAAATGTCCCATACAGAGTTTAATTTTTGATCAGGCCAAACGTAACGCGCGGAGACAAAGCTGTCACTAACGACATCTGAATAACCTTGATTTCAGGTAAGTGTTTATCATCCCGATAACCGTTACACTTTATAACAAGTAAACTATAGTATTGTTAATATCCATGAACACGTACATCAAATTGTGGCCAAACGTGAAAAGTGATATTATTTTAATTTTTTTTAAATATCCTCGCAAATGCGACTTTCACTCACCTAATATACACCTTTCATATATCAAATGCACTTGAATTGTTCAGTTTATTTATACATCATCTACCGCGAAATGGAATACACATGAATACATCAAACCTAACACAGTTTGAGACGAGGCGAGGCCGATGAACGAAACAGCCATCCAGAAATCGATCTGACAAATCAAAGATTGTTTACATCACAGAGCATCAACGCTGTCTCTGTTGACAACCAGATTGTCGGGATTCCTAGAAATCTTCATCAAATTTCAGATCTGATTAGAGTTGATCGTTTCCTTCTTTGAATGTCTGCAAACACAACTGAAAACGGAAGTGTTGTATTCACCCCTTCCACCCTTCCCCTCCCTCCCCCCTTCCCTCACAACACACGTGTTCCGTGTTTTTTCGATACCTCCCCTCCTTTACAGGTCTAAATTCTTAGTTAAGAGTTATTTCGTTTTTAAACAACAGTTTACGTTTTATTTCGCGTGTTTATTACATAGAGCTAATCCTGCTATGAAATTAATTTATCATTTGGTTTTCCCGATAACTCGTTGTAAGTATCAAAGTTTTAATGCCACTGTGCCACATATACACGTATGCATTATAGGTTGCGTGCGTCCAACACACAACCACACACAAACACAATTAATTTAATTATCTTTACTGTAATTCCAGTACAGATATGTCACCGTGATAGCGGCCGACTAGTAAATGCAACCATTCTATTATGGTTCGAGTCATGCGACTAGGCCATTGGACGCAGGCAAGGGGTGGTAGGCCTATATCGCTGCATGTATTGTATATACCCACACCACACCACTAGTTTATATCGGCGTGGCGTAATTAGCGGCCAACATGGGCACAAATAAACTAGACCTTGCGGTTGAAATCACCAAGAGAATGCGCCACTGTCAGTCAGCTGTGAACAACCGTAGATTAGAGGTGAACATAGTCTTCGCTATGGAAGAATATACATGTAGCAACACGACTTTTCAGTTTTATGGAGATCCAGGTATTTTTCTTTTCGATTCCGTTTTTTATTCTTTTTAGGTGCAAATGAAGTCACTTTTACAACCTAGGGCGTGATAACATAACGTTAAGGCCTAGGCCTAGGCCAAATGTCCACCTATACCTTTGTGTACCTCGACTCCCTAGTTCTGGTTTCTACCGTATGAGTGCGCGTATTGCAACTTATCACGATGTCGAGGGGACACGCTGTGTCCCTTATAGTTCAACCAATGGGACACGCGCGTCTGCCTAGTGTCCTGCCTGAGTCTTGTTTATGTCACAATAATTTGCTCAATGTTTAAATTTTCTGACCCATATAAAAATGCGGTTTTATGCATTAATAACACCCACAGTAAAAGTATAGGGAGAGAGGAATAGTGGTTTATCAAAATAGTATACCAAAGGATATTATAATTATTATCGGATTATAATTAATAATGAAGCATAAAATAATATCAATCAAAAAAGTAATTTAACATCATCAATTAATGTCTCTAATTTCAATAATTGTTCTTTATAAAATAATTGACATCAGGAATGTTAGTCGGCGAAAGGGGGTGGGGGGTGGGGGGGAGGTTAGATGGTTAATGTTAGATTCAGATGGTGTGTCACGCCCCTGGAAATATGTTAGGACCACCCCTGGAAATAGCGAAGCGGTTCTACGGGGACTCAACCGCGTTAAACTGGTTTACTGATGAAAAGGTAGTTTTATATTTAGATGAGAAATGTAAGCATGACTTTCGTATACATATATAGGCCAAATTCAATTTCGAACGTCTTGGTAATATAAAATGATTTTTCAAATCGAGTTTAGAGGAAAATAAGATTTTCCCCATTGTAAAATTTCCACTTTGATTCTTCGTGTGGTAAAAGCCAAAAACTCAGTTGAATTGAATCAATTTCCCTTCTATTTCGTGTCCCGCTGTGCCACGGCGGATAGAGAGAGGCTATTTCCTTTCAAACTTTGCGTTGTCGAGCTGTGGAACACTTCGCAAACAGAGCTTGGCTAGAATCAACACACGCAGTTAGAAAACACAGCTCTTCACCATGCATCACAGGAGATATTAGATTCGGGTAAACTCTACAATCTGATGAACGGGGGAATGTCTTTGAAACGTCGTGTTTGTCTTTGTGTGTATCACCACGTATCTTCTGCATACATTGGCTAAAGATGTTCGCAGACTTTATTTATCTCATGTAAATTGTGTTTTTATCATCGCAAATAAAGACAAAGTACATTTTTGGTGCACCCGTTTGTTACTGGATTGTCGAGTCAAATACATAAAATAAAGAAAATTAAAAACAAATTAAATTGAATTATTTTGTTGGGATTAATCTATGAAAATATAACCGATTTTATTAAATTGATCTGAGTTTAGGGTAGTGGGGATGCGATGTAGGGTTAGTATATTATTTTGTACTCAGCATTTATCAGCCATACATTGAGAAATAAATTATCTAACCCTGCAACATTTAAATGTAATTTCGAGACCAGAAGTTTACCCTAATAGATTATTTTGAATATACGTCACTCGACGCAGTTTTAAACTTTCCAACTCACGAATATTAATATTTGATAAAAGTTCATCACTCGTTTTTCCCTTTCCTTGTTATTCGAGTTCTTTCCGAGTTTATTTTCTAAGTAAGTCTCTTTGAAATTATAAAAGTCAATTCCCCAAGTTGAGCTTATTGAGTGACAAAATGTCAGTTTTGTGGTAAGCTGTGCTGGAACATACGGCCGAGCGTGGCGTAACGCTGATGCCCGCCTAACAAGCTCCCAACTAACGAGACAATCGGATTACAGGAATTCAGTCGTTCCCATGGGAAGGAATTCTGTTGCCAAACAGCGCGAGGGAAGATGGGAACTTTTTTAACTCTACATCCGGATGACTTTCGTTCGGTTTCCCGACGCAATTAAATAAAAGTATCTTATTTTCGTCCATCCTACTAATAAATACATAATATATATTTGTATTTATGGTCCACCCATCTCAATTACGAGAGTATAATTAACAGCGGGGTACAATTAAACTAAATTAAACTACTTGACTATTTTGGAACATCAAGCCAGTGTGTTTTCGCCTGTGGAAGAGCTCTGATTAGGATTCGAAATATTGCGACAAGGAAGAGTGTATACAGTCCAATTACTAGGTTCTTATAACGTTTTACCTGTTCTACTATGTTTCCGTTTTAATTAAAAACATACAAATGGGAATTAATCATAAGAAATACTGGTTTATTCAATTGAGCGGAAAAGTTTCAGAAACAGCTACAAATATAATAGGCCTATACAAGTGTAAGTTAGTTGCGAGTTGCTTTCTGTAATCTCTCTCTAAACCGATCTTCTTAACCCTAACGAAGATGATATCTCCTTCTTAGTACTTAAAATCTCACAATTATCTACTACTTTATACTAAGTTTCCGTTTTTAATACCAACAATTAAAAGCGTAACGCTATTATGAGTGTGGATTAGTTTATTCTCTTGACCTGAAACAATGACGAAGAAGTATAATGGTAACCCAGTACCGTATTTGGTCTCAAATCCACTCTTTGTTAGCGATTTCTATTTGCGGGTTTTAAGTCCTACCACATACCCGTGTTCCTAGACTATTGGCACAACCACATGCTGCAATGATAAGCTACTTGCAGATTAATGCGAGATACTAGCGCCCCTATGATAAAATCTTGGCACCATGGAAAATTAAAGTGAAATGAGAAATGCACGTGTATGAATCACATAATTAATGGTATGCTGCGATAAGATAACTGTTTAATCTAGATAAAACATCATAACAGCGTGTAACTGATGGTAAAACATTTGGCAGACTCTTTCATTGTGTACGAAGATAATCAAAGGATAAGTTACTTATTTAATTCATAACTAAGCTGAAAGTCAATCGAGACTAAAGTTTAGTTATAGCGAGGTAGTTAGTTTTTTGTAACTTTCGTGGTCATGTTGATCGGCAAGGTGACCTTGAATACTGTAGGACAGGTGACTTTTATACCCACCTCATGACCTTAAACACTGTAAGAGAGATGACCTTACTTGACCTTGAACACTGTAAGAGAGGTGAACTTACTTGACCTTGAACACTGTAAGAGAGGTGACCTCACTTGACATTGAACACTGTAATCCTACCTGTACTCATACTTACTTAGGCAGGTTTACCTTCATAGCCACCCCTTGACCTTGAACACTGTAAGAGAGGTGACCTCACTTGACCTTGAACACTGTAAGAGAGTTGACCTTGAACACTGTAATCCTACCTGTACTCGTACTTCAGGCAGGTTCACCTTCATATCCCTTGACCTTGAACACTGTAAGACAGGTGACCTCATGACCTTGAGCACTGTAAGACTTGACCTCGTACCTGTACTCGCACTTCGGGCAGGTTGACCTTCATATCCCTTGACCTTGAACACTGTAAGACTTGACCTCTTACCTGTACTCGTACTTCAGGCAGGTTGACCTTCATATCCACCCTTTAACCTTGAACACTGTAGGTAATGCAGGTGACCTTATGACCTTGAACACTGTAAGACGACCTCTTACCTGTACTCGGACTTCAGGCAGGTTGACCTTCATGGCCACCCCTTGACCTTGAACACTGTAAGATAGGTGAGCTTTATGACCTTGAACACTGTGAGACAGGTGACCTTATGACCTTGAACACGGTAAACCTTGACCTCTTACCTGTACTCGTACTTCCGGCAGGTTGACCTTCATGGCCACCCCTTGACCTTGAACACTGTAAGATAGGTGAGCTTTATGACCTTGAACACTGTGAGACAGGTGACCTTATGACCTTGAACACTGTAAGACTTGACCTCTTACCTGTACTCGTACTTCAGGCAGGTTGACCTTCATGGCCAGCCCTTGACCTTGAACACTGTAAGACTTGACCTCTTACCTGAACTCGTACTTCAGGCAGGTTGACCTTCATAGCCAGCTCCTCGCGACTGTACACATCAGGGTAATGCGACTTCTCGAACGCTCTCTCCAGCTCGTGGAGTTGATATGTGGTGAATGTTGTCCTGTTTCTCCTGTGTTTCTTCTTGTTGGCGTCGCTTCCGTCCCCGCTACAGTTGCTGCCCGTCGCGACGCCTCCCCCCACCGGACTAGAGGCCTCGTCCTCGCTGTCCTGGTGGCCGCAGCGCAGGTCGGAGAGGCCGTCGTTAGAGTTGCTGTTCTCTCCTGCAACAAGTGAGAGGTCTGAGAGGCCGTCGTTAGAGTTGCTGTTCTCTCCTACAACAAGTGAGAGGTCTGAGAGGCCGTCGTTAGAGTTGCTGTTCTCTCCTGCAACAAGTGAGAGGTCTGAGAGGCCGTCGTTAGAGTTGCTGTTCTCTCCTGCAACAAGTGAGAGGTCTGAGAGGCCGTCGTTAGAGTTGCTGTTCTCTCCTGCAACAAGTGAGAGGTCTGAGAGGCCGTCGTTAGAGTTGCTGTTCTCTCCTGCAACAAGTGAGAGGTCTGAGAGGCCGTCGTTAGAGTTGCTGTTCTCTCCTGCAACAAGTGAGAGGTCTGAGAGGCCGTCGTTAGAGTTGCTGTTCTCTCCTGCAACAAGTGAGAGGTCTGAGAGGCCGTCGTTAGAGTTGCTGTTCTCTCCTGCAACAAGTGAGAGGTCTGAGAGGCCGTCGTTAGAGTTGCTGTTCTCTCCTGCAACAAGTGAGAGGTCTGAGAGGCCGTCGTTAGAGTTGCTGTTCTCTCCTGCAACAAGTGAGAGGTCTGAGAGGCCGTCGTTAGAGTTGCTGTTCTCTCCTGCAACAAGTGAGAGGTCGGAGAGGCCGTCGTTAGAGTTGCTGTTCTCTCCTGCAACAAGTGAGAGGTCTGAGAGGCCGTCGTTAGAGTTGCTGTTCTCTCCTGCAACAAGTGAGAGGTCTGAGAGGCCGTCGTTAGAGTTGCTGTTCTCTCCTGCAACAAGTGAGAGGTCTGAGAGGCCGTCGTTAGAGTTGCTGTTCTCTCCTGAAACAAGTGAGAGGTCTGAGAGGCCGTCGTTAGAGTTGCTGTTCTCTCCTGCAACAAGTGAGAGGTCTGAGAGGCCGTCGTTAGAGTTGCTGTTCTCTCCTGCAACAAGTGAGAGGTCTGAGAGGCCGTCGTTAGAGTTGCTGTTCTCTCCTGCAACAAGTGAGAGGTCTGAGAGGCCGTCGTTAGAGTTGCTGTTCTCTCCTGCAACAAGTGAGAGGTCTGAGAGGCCGTCGTTAGAGTTGCTGTTCTCTCCTGCAACAAGTGAGAGGTCTGAGAGGCCGTCGTTAGAGTTGCTGTTCTCTCCTGCAACAAGTGGAGGCCGTCTTCATTGGCATCTAAATAGTTGCAATAACCATGTACAATGGAAGTGACGTCTGAAGAAGGCGGCAGTGAAGCTGTGATTGGCTGCAGGCAGGGAGTTAGCAGACTAGTACTATTAAGTCCATTCTTGGAGCTTTGTTAACTGTCTATCACATATATGCATCACGTATACGTATAGAGTTGTGTCTATAAACTGTTTTCTTTATTGTAAGTACCAGTGAAATAGACATTTAGTTGAATACGCCTTTAGCTTTTTGTTGAAAGCGTTTTCTGCTCTCCGTAATAATTAAATGTATCCGAAATACTCGATCAACCTTGTGTTTTTTTTTTTTTTTTTTTTTTTTTTAAAGAAACCAAAACATATTTGTATTCATGTACATACTGTAAACTTTTAGCGAACAAGTTTTAAAAAAACGTGGATTTTGTACAGTAAAATTGTAATTAATTCTTAAAACCAATTATTTATTTTTGTTCTGGAAAAAGTTTGGTTTTAGATATTTCCCATACTATCTTAGGATACATTGAGTACAACTTAATTGTTAATAGGCCCAAAGAAATATCAATTGCATACGAAAATAATTCATTTTGCAGTAATACTATTTCTTATGCAAGCTCAAAAGGAGAAAAGTTTAAAATAGTAAACTTAAAAGATAATTAACAGTGAGAACTCCTCAACGTGGCTTTGTTTTATTGTACGCCATCACTATCAGCCTGTTAACTCACACTATGGTGACACAACGACATTATTATGCCTCACTGCCATAGACCGGCGCCTCCACCACGGGACTTATTAACTGTGGTGAGTGATAACATAATGTGCTTAAATCATCATAATAGTCTTGTAATATTACACAAGTCGCTTCGACAAACACCATTTCACTCGATTTAAAAATCCTCAGGTCCGAAACTTTTTAATCGGCTGATTTACTAATCTCGGATTGGTTACCATGGTTTCAACAAACATTACATACAAAATGCACGGCTGCTTCTACCGGGCGCCATATTTGATCTCGGATTAACTGAAAATTGCGGGATTGAAGTTTGGTGAAACTGGTCTTCAGTCATGTAAAAGAAATCGGAAGCACTTACTTTATCATATTTTAAACTAAAGAATTGACCCACCGTAAGTACATGCTTACGACGTAGCTGAGTACCGAAATATCGATCTTTGATTGGTTACCGCTCACTCGTCGATGGTGTTCGGAGCCTACAGGGTTGGTTTAGTCGCTTTATATTAAAGTCTTCCACTGAAAATCAGTTTCGTTACTAAGTGGGTGGACTCTATAAATACGAGATTATTTATTTATTTTTATTTGCCATTTTACCAATCTAATATCAACTTATTTGGTTCTTATAGGATATCTTATCCTAAGTCTAGGCTAGCTAGTTCTACAGCTAGTCTAGGCAAGGATAGTCACCGCTTCTTTTAAACAACTGCTATAAATTACTCACCCCACTGAGGTAAGTGATTTTATCTCCTCAACCACTCGCACGGAACGGAATCCCTAACAACATGATTGAGCCACTTTATTTCGGCTATTAATGTTGACAGGCTATTATTATGTTTGGAATGAGAAACAAGACTCACCCCCCAGACAAGGTGGCTCCCTCTAGCTTTTATTTGACTCTATCTGAGGAAATATATTATGTAATGTCATTTGTAAATCATTTCCATCACGGAATTGCATTCGTACTAAAACGGTATATTAGAAGACAAATACTCTTCACTTTATTACAAAATATTAAGGCTTGGTAGATTTTATCCCAAGCGTCGTAATTTAAATAAAAATGTGTTCAATAGTATTTACAAAATTATCATTCTGTTATTTAAATAATGCTTAGTCAGAAGCCTCGTAATTAAAACCTCGTATTTTAAAACATTATTTATTCAATAGTTTAGTTAAATATAGGGCGCAGGTCATTTCATAATACAAAGTCATGGGGGTAGCAAAATGGCCAAGCGTTTTTTTTTTTTTTTTTTTTTACATATATTGAATCAAGTGCTTTTGAACGAACCCTTTCAGCTGTCTAATTGGGTATATCTGGAAGTTATTAAGAAATATCCGAGGTTGTAAGAGGCCTCAAACTCAGCATTATTACAAATTAGGGTTTCGCAATTTACCACTGAGTTACTTCTTTCGATGTGTTTTGTGGTTGAGTCATCGTTTGATGCTCCGAGCTGTGCTCCGAGGGTCTTTGGTGAGTCAATTTATATGTATTACGTTAACCCATATTGTTGGTGAGTCAATTTATATGTATTACGTTAACTCATATTGTTGGTGAGTCAATTTATATGTATTACGTTAACCCATATTGTTGGTGAGTCAATTTATATGTATTACGTTAACCCACATGTTTGGCGAGTCAATTTATATTCATTACATTAACCCATATTTAAACTGGGATTGTACCTTATAGCTAACGCAGACGAAACTTTTGCAAAATTCTTAATAGTTTACTTAAAAATGGCTCTAGATTACTTATATTTGCATTAAAAAAGACGTGTTGATGTTAGTACTAAAACTATCATAAACTATTATAACGTTTACAATATAAGGTAAGACTTCCGAGATTCTATGGGAGGGTGAGGGGGGGGGGGAGCCCAAAATCTCCCCTTGCGTGCGTCACTGTGATAAAAGAAGCTGCAGTAAACTAAACTACCAACAGCTCAAGTATATAGGGCACTAGCAACACCAAAAGACAACAATGAAACAAATGAATTGAATCGATGGACAAACAACAAGCTGTAAAAAAAAAAAATTTCTTCTGATTTTGGAAAACAACACAAAAAACAAACAAATACACATACAAAACTTTCACTTAGTTGTTGTCTATCATTAAAAGTTTTAAATGACGAGCAGTTACTATTGCTACACTTGTTTTTATTTCTATGGTTGCAATTTTATTATTTTGACAGCTGATTGTGTGTCCATCACTTCAATTCATTTGTTCCATTGTTGTCTGTTGGTGTTGCTAGTGCCCTTATAGCATGGTTGATAATACTCACAGCCCTCTTGCCAAGAAAGCTCCTGGCGTGTGTTAAGTCTAGGCTTGTGAGTTGTGCTACAGAGCACCACTTTCTTACAACCCACACTAGCTGTTATCAGCGTAGTGAGGCCGATTAGACTCCCTGAGGTCGCCAAGAAGTACGGAAACAAATCTATCACTGTCCACTTTGCTGTATGTGTGTAATTAAGTGAGCCGGCTGTCGTGAGGAATTGCATGTTTTCTACACCCTCATTAGCGAGGGTAGCGTTTGGTTTGTTGAATTAACTAAACTGCGTTCTCATTTTACTGTTGTATCGTGCCTACTAATTTCATTCCCTCGGCAAAGTCGTGTACTCAAGTGAAGGACTCTCGCTGCCGCTCACAATGAACACATACTTAAGACTCTAGTTCACCTAGCATGCGGGACAACTGATTTTGTTAAAGTCTCAAAAGTAAATAAAAATATGTAATACTCTAGTGAATGAATAATGCTCGTTCTTATGAATGATGTTTGCACTAGTGGCATTTTCATATCCTGTTTGCAAATAAAGTCATTTTTATTATTATTATTACTTTGTTTCAATTAATATTTCCGTTTTTCAAATGCTCTTAATTCATTTTTGTAATGTTATGTTGCTGGACATCCTTCATACCTAATTTAGAAAATTTTTAATACGGAAATATTTATTGGAATAAAAAAACATTCATAATACAGATCACGAAGACATTTTTTTATTTTATTTTTGGACTGTTTAAAAATATTTTTGAACAATTTTATGAGAACGAAAACAGTGTGTTCTACGGGTAAGCGCTCATACATCACCAACATTCTTGCATTAGAAGCGCCGTTATATCAAACAATTACAATTACAGTACAGTACAGTAGGCGATAATACTTCTAGCATGTAATCAATATTCGCAATCAACCATCATCACTATAATATGTTGCCTAATGGAAACGCATCAATGCAGATTAGCTTTAAACTGTTATATTAACCACCTTATATTGTGATTACACTAATGTAAACGTTATCGGAAAATCTAAATCTATCTATACAATGGGTGATTAATTTTAATGTAAAAAATGCTAATGCATGAATAGACAATTTAATTACTTATCTGTTAATGTTAACGTGTTGGATGCAGCCAAGCCAACGACTCATACAAGTCCGAATTCACTAAACTTGTTTAATATTAAATTTAATAATTTCGAATTGATTACGATGGCTTCAATTGAAGAAACATGTTACTCAAAATGCATCTGGTGTCTTCTATAGCAGACGCGTGTTTGTTATCGGAGAAAATGTTTGATTAACGGCTTATCTTGATCTTGATTTCTACACTTTTATGTGGCTCTTAATGTTCATATAATACAATTGCCATCCGCGTTTCCCTTGTTTTAACCAGCAGCGTTCACAAACTGCATCAAACGATCGTCAGCAACGGCGAACACAGTATTATTACAACCGCGAAGAATCTATATCTGCATCTATCTAATAGTATATAGGCCTACAATTTTTAAATTAAATAAATCGTATTTTATTTAAAAATATTCTCCCGCCCGAAAAATCTTGGTTTCATCATTATATACAACATTATGATGCGTAGGTCTACATTCTGCATCCATTCTTGAATGTACTTTCTTTGCTACATGAAAAAAGAAACATTTCTCGAAAGACGCGGCGCATCTTACTCTATTGCGCAAATGTATCACTCGGAAGCGCTTAGTTATGATTGGCTACGACTGGCAGTGTTTTAATTGTCACGATTTATAGAATCTAACATTGCGCAAATATATCGCTCGGAAGCGCTTAGTTCTGATTGGCTACGACTGGACGCGCTTTAATTGTCGCGAGTTATAGAATCTAACATTGCGCAAATGTATCACTCGGAAGCGCTTAGTTCTGATTGGCTACGACTGGAAGTGCTTTAATTGTCGCGAGTTATAGAATCTAACATTGCGCAAATATATGCTCGGAAGCGCTTAGTTCTGATTGGCTACGACTGGAAGTGCTTTAATTGTCGCGAGTTATAGAATCTAACATTGCGCAAATATATGCTCGGAAGCGCTTAGTTCTGATTGGCTACGACTGGAAGTGCTTTTATTGTCGCGAGTTATAGAATCTAACATTGCGCAAATGTGTCACTCGGAAGCGCTTAGTTCTGATTGGCTACGACTAGACGCGCTTTAATTGTCGCGAGTTATAGAATCTAACATTGCGCAAATATATGCTCGGAAGCGCTTAGTTCTGATTGGCTACGACTGGAAGTGCTTTAATTGTCGCGAGTTATAGAATCTAACATTGCGCAAATATATGCTCGGAAGCGCTTAGTTCTGATTGGCTACGACTGGAAGTGCTTTAATTGTCGCGAGTTATAGAATCTAACATTGCGCAAATGTGTCACTCGGAAGCGCTTAGTTCTGATTGGCTACGACTAGACGCGCTTTAATTGTCGCGAGTTATAGAATCGCCGGAGCACACAATCAACCCTCGTTATTTAATTATCACAATCTTGAGTCGGGTTTCCGTGTACAACGTCCAGCCTGCCTGTCAGATGTTAGGCCTGGCCTAGGCCTAGCTTCCATTAGGCCTGCGGTTAGCTCGCCCAGCCTCGCATGCATCGTGAGACTGATTGTTGACTTTACGAACGAACTTAGCCCGCACGAACCCCGGCCCACGTTAGAAAACCATTGTTTATTCGTATCTTGCCTTCACGTGAATAACGATTAATAAATTTGACGTTAATGATAATTTACCAAACGAAGTTTTACGAGGTGACCACGCGAAATAGGAATTGTGTTTCAATTATGGTGTCTACGTCACTGAAATATTAGATACAACTGATACGGGAAAGGTATTTTGCGCTGAGTGGTATTTTCTGGTTGGTAAATTTTATATTTTCTCTTCTAATATTCATCAATATAACGTACGTAAGATTTCTATCTGAACCAGACCGTGGAAACATAAACGGCTATAACTTAATATTGATAATAACAAAAGTAAACACATGGTTTTTAAATAATTTTATAGAGATGTTTCATTTTTAAGGATTTTTCTGTCATGATTCTTTTATAAAATGTGTGCCTAATATTGAACTTGAAGAGAAAGTATGTTTATTTTTTTTATTTATTTATATACCTTCTAGTAGGTCTACATACGTAGTTTATTGTACTTTCGTGGTCTTAGTAAATTTAGCTCTTTCTATATCTTCTCAATTATAGTTGATCCTTTGTTATGAGCTGAACGTTTTATTGTACATGCATACGTAAACAAATCAGTCTGTGTTGTTCTCTCTGCTGTGAT
>OX246738.1:112884288-112985898 GCA_945910005.1 Isoperla grammatica | reverse complement strand
AGAGCGCTGAGTGTGCATTGTTCAGAAAAACGGTACGAGGGAAAGAAGAGCACAATTTTTTCACAACACTTACAAGGAATTTCATAAAATAAACATTGGAATGGTAGAAAAATGATAACCGTGGATTAATACGAAAAAAACATGTACAGCATTAATTGCATCCGCGAAAAAATACGCCACAATATAATTATTATTAACTTATAATATGTATGATTTTGTAAATGTTGTTGGTTGCAAAATGTGGTAAATAAAAACATTTTTGGTCAAAATATGCAATCTCTAACTTACGTTTTATTTTTTTAAGAGTCAACGTTACGAAAAAAAGTGAAAAAATATAAATGAAGCGTACTGAAAAATGTTTTCATTTCCATTTGTGTAATAGTGATCGTTACATAAATATGATGATGATGATGATGATGATGGGTGATGTGTGGATATGAAGTAAGCAGAGCGATCTGTGAGCAAGTGTGAGTGATGCAAAGCAAGACTGAAAGTACCACATCCACCCTTCAGAGCGCGCCACAATACAGCGCTAGCTACCCTTATTATTGATTGGCAAGTAGGTGGAACAGTCACCTACTTCAGGGACCAAAGAGCGGACTAATGTGGTGTGTGAACTACTCAACAGAAGGGCGACATGAACCAGCGGAAGAAAATTCGAACACAATATATATTATAATAAAATAAGTGAAAGGATTCTACCAACGCTAGAAACATCCACGTCTTACCCACTAGACCAGCGGTTCCCCACCTTTCATTAGACCAGCAATCAGCCAATAGCAAGAAGAGTGATAACTACGTAGATATCACTTACAGTGAGTTATGTCCCCGTGACAACTTTCAGGAATAGGGAACAGCCCCAGTAAGTGGTAACATTTTGGAACATGTCTGGCGCACACTGCTAATGTTGAAATTGTATTATTCCATCATCGATGGGTGGATTGTATGATATTCTATGGCATCTGCGACAAAATACGAATTGATCAATTTATTGTTAACAACTTCGGAACATTAAAATTGCTTTCACTGATAATGCAATTTTGCAACTGCAACATTTGTTTGCCTATTAGCGTGGTGTCATTGATGCTATGAAAAATATCAAGAACTATATAACCAAAGATGTTAAAATATGTTAGATTGTGAATGAAAATTTATAAATATATATATAATTACTATATTTACTTGGAGTCAGCAAATATAAACGCAAGCTTCATTTTATTTAAGCTGACGGATTAATCCACGATTAAGACGTAAGAAGAGAAAAATTGATGCTCAAGTTGAAGATATATTTTTAACTGTTCATTGGGATGTACATTGTATTGTAAGGTAGCAACAAGAGTTATAAAGATTGTTTATAAAATAATTAACAAGTGGTCAATCGGGAACTGGACTTTCAAGAAATCAACCTGACGTATGAGACAAGGGGTGGGCAGTGGAAACCGAACGAAGAACGCCATATCATGACTTCTATAAGACTTACAGTCTAACACCATCTTTCTGAACATGCAAAACAAAATTCTCAGTCCATGGTGGAAAAATCCACACTTTCAACACATTATCTCAAAACTACTGTTTTGTATTTTTATTCCCTTTTGCATGAGCCCCTCAATTATTGAGCTTCATTGTTTAAAACAGGCCCAAATCACTGGTTGTAAAATAGTTATAATCTTCTTGAAATCCACATTGTGTTCAGAACTTATTGTAATAATTGTTTTTGTTAAGTTTGTATCTGTATTGAAACTATTTCTAAGACACCTAAACAGCAACGTTATACTCCTGACTTATAATACCTAACAGTAACATACTTATGTTTTATTAATGCTTGTTCTTTTAACTAACTGATTTCTTTTCATCAAATACAACTATATATTATTATGGCCTATAGGGTGTATTCACATATTGCTCATGGTAGCCTTACTGGATGCCACAATGTCATTGTGGTTGGTAGTTCATTGTTACAATGTTTCGTCTGGCGTTAGGTTCAAGTTCAACAACTGTTCTCTAAATTTCGTTTGCTATTATTACTGAAAAGCAACAAAAATAAACGCTCTTATTTCGGCCACTCCTTTTTTTGTTTACAATGCACACATAATCATTTCCGTAAACTTTATCGGGGGATACACGTGTTCAAACTCTCATATTTCCCCGTAAACAATATATTTGTATTCTATTGACAGCTAAATGAAACTTGAAAGGTGGCCTCCAATATGGCCGATGTGACGTCACGTGAATACTGCCTACAGTAAACGAACGATGAACCAACACCTTCTGCTCTCGGTTGAGAATAAAGCCTTGTAAACAAGGTTCTGTTTTATCTATCTTAGAAACGGTCCCAATACTTTCAGGGGCTAAAGTAAATAAACCAAACTTTATTCGCAAGTTTTTAGCAACAGCTGTAGCTCTTTACACAGGCATACCGAGTAACTCCTCGTTCACTGAGATTTATGTAACAGCTGAAAATGTGTGTTTTATGTGGTATAGGGATTTGAAGTCGACGCTGTTGGCTCACGGGATAAACAGTGGTAAGATGTGAGATGAACTGGCGGGACGTGGTTACTGCTTCGTTCACTTGGCGGCGGCTAGATAGCGCGGCGGTCGCATGACGCGCCATCTTCCATTAGCGCTAATTGCCGCCAAATGAACACTAAACAGTTATCATATTTAAACAGCGAGAAATCACATTGTTTTTGTCTTCTCAAACAGCTATATAACATAAAAAATGTAGAATACGCAGCTCTACGTAGTTTCGTAAAAGATATAATAATAATGTTTCGTACGAAACCTTCCCAGGGAAAATTTTCTTTTCATACAAGGTACGTAGTATTTGGTATAGAGAGCGAGAAATAGAGAGAGAGAGAGAGAGAGAGAGAGAGAGAGAGAGAGAGAGAGAGAGAGAGAGAGAGAGAGAGAGAGAGAGAGAGAGAGAGAGAGAGAGAGAGAGAGAGAGAGAGAGAGAGAGAGAGAGAGAGAGAGAGGTGGATGGCAGCTCACTATAATGTTGTAGCTAGAAGTAGGTTTGTCTGTCATTAAGCTTTCTTCCTTATAACATTTTTGATTCATTATAAAAGTTTTCTACATCACATCTAATAGCAACTTTCCGGAAAGGAGTTTCCGAGGCCCATTCTAAGGAAGGGGAAACTAAAAGTTGCGATGGGATGGGGATGAAAAGGGAGGGGGAGATCTTCTCACTTTAGAAAGCTTTTCGTGGTTTCTCGGCACCGTATTAGCAAAGTGACATTCACTTTTTACGAAAGCCAACCATCCCATTATGAAAATGCCCCCCCCCCCCCTCTCTATACACCCGCTAATGGTATGGACTGTTATTGTACAGCGAGCCTGTACGTTAGTCTAATACCATCTGTCACTGTTTTGATGCGTTCAATTCCCTGGATGAAACAAATCCATCAACGGTTTGACACATAAAAACTGGATGCATTGTGTTAGTGTAGCCCGGATGACACCCGGAGTATGATGTGTCAATGCAGAGCAGGGCACTATATGCCAAACATGTGACGGGTATAACAAATACCCTTTCTGCCTCTCATTTACACACATCATCTGACACATAAGCTACACCGTTGCGCTACGTGTTACGTGTTCTGTGCAAAGTAGTATGGATTTCAATGAGTCAAACATTGGTGCATTATTAATATCATGTTACATGTTTCCTTAGAATATCTTTCAAAAACAAAACTGACACGATGGAAATAATGTTAAATAATCAATTAAAATTACAAAAAAATGTATGTTTCCTCAAATGGCGTAGGTAATTGTGATTTTAAAATTTAAAAAGAAAAACATCTTCTTACTAGAAGGTAGAAACATGTCAAGAATTACCATTTTTAATGATTTTTTATTATAATAGATTTTCGTTCGAATTCGTGTGGTAGGTGATGATGATATGATTCCTTAGAATATCTTTCAAAAACAAAACTGACACGATGAAAATAATGTTAAATAATCAATTAAAATTACAAAAAATGCACGTTTCCTCAAATGGCGTAGGTAATTGTGATTTTAAAATTTAAAAAGAAAAACATCTTCTTACTAGAAGGTAGAAACATGTCAAGAATTACCATTTTTAATGATTTTTTATTATAATAGATTATCGTTCGAATTCGTGTGGTAGGTGCGTACCAGTTTTATACCCAATGTGTCCCTCTGCGTGTGAGTAACTAAATTTAGTAGGTGATTGTGTCGTGTTGAAGGTATGTCCGAGGGCTATATCATAAAACTCAATTCCAGCATTCGCCTTGAGTGTGACCAGGGGCGGACTGGCATAAAGAGGCCCGATATGCTGGGTTTCTGGGGAGAGGGGGCCGCACGAGGAGGCGTGGCAAACTGGGGTCTGGGGCAAAGTCCCAGCCGCCGGAGGCAAATACACCGAAGGTGCAAAACCTTTTTTGGGGTTGCATTGAATTTTATGGCATAAAATAGGATTTTAAGGCGCGATTAACAGTGGCCACCCTACCAGTAGCAAAATAATGCCCATTATATTCAATTAATTACATTGAATATTAACAATAAATATTACAATACATTCAGTTATAATTTCAAAATAATACTTATTGAGTGGGGTTAAGATTTTTTTTAGCAATATACAGAGAAGTATTTACATCATAGGAACTTCCTGGTAGCAGCCCGGGGGCCTGGACTACCAAAAGGCCTGGATTTGCCAAAGGGCCCGGGAAGCGTTCGCATCCCGGCATTCCTAGCCAGTCCGGGCATGCCTACGATGCATGGTTTAGCTATAAAATGCAATTAACAATGGATCCCAAGGCAGCAACTTGTGTTGTATGGGAGTCTAGTGTAGATGTCTGTGTGATACCAGAAAAAGACCCGTTTCCCTCTACGATACACGGTTTAGCTGTAAAATGCAGATTAAAAATGGATCCCAAGGCAACCACTAGTGTTGTATAGGAGTCTAGTGAGGGTGTCTGTGTGATGCTAGAATAAGCTCCGTTTCTCTCTACGATGCACGGTTTAGCTGTGAAATACAATCAAAGATTGATCCCAAGGCAGCCACTAGTGTTGTATGGGAGTCTAGTGAGGGTGCCTGTGTGATGCCAGAATAAGCCCCGTTTCCCTCTACGATGCACGGTTTAGCTGTAAAATGCAATTAAAGATTGATCCCAAGGCAACCACTAGTGTTGTATGGGAGTCTAGTGAGGGTGTCTGTGTGATGCCAGAATAAGCCCCGTTTCCCTCTACGATGCACGGTTTAGCTGTAAAATGCAATTTAAAAGAAAATTGATCCCAAGGCAGCCAGTATTGTTGTATGGGAGTCTAGTGACGGTGTCTGTGTGATGCCAGAATAAGCCCCGTTTCCCTCTACGATGCACGGTTTAGCCGTAAAATGCAATTAAAGATAGATCCCAAGGCAACCACTAGTGTTGTATGGGAGTCTAGTGAGGGTGTCTGTGTGATGCCAGAATAAGCCCCGTTTCCCTCTACGATGCACGGTTTAGCCGTAAAATGCAATTAAAGATTGATCCCAAGGCAGACTAGTGTTGTATGGGAGTCTAGTGAGGGTGTCTGTGTGATACCAGAATAAGCCTCGTTTCCTTCTACGATGCACGGTTAAGCTGTAAAATGCAATTAAAGATTGATCCCAAGGCAACCACTAGTGTTGTATGGGAGTCTAGTGAGGGTGTCTGTGTGATGCCAGAATAAGCCCCGTTTCCCTCTACGATGCACGGTTTAGCCGTAAAATGCAATTAAAGATAGATCCCAAGGCAGCTACCAGTGTTGTATGGGAGTCTAGTGAGGGTGTCTGTGTGATGCCAGAATAAGCCCCGTTTCCCTCTACGATGCACGGTTTAGCCGTAAAATGCAATTAAAGATAGATCCCAAGGCAGCCACTAGTGTTGTATGGGAGTCTAATGAGGGTGCCTGTGTGATGCCAGAGAAAATCCCGTTTCCTTCTACGATGTACGGTTTAGCCGTAAAATGCAATTAAAGATTGATCCCAAGGCAGACTAGTGTTGTATGAGAGTCTAGTGACGGTGTCTGTGTGATACCAGAATAAGCCTCGTTTCCTTCTACGATGCACGGTTTAGCTGTAAAATGCAATTAAAGATTGATCCCAAGGCAACCACTAGTGTTGTATGGGAGTCTAGTGAGGGTGCCTGTGTGATGCCAGAATAAGCCCCGTTTCCCTCTACGATGCACGGTTTAGCCGTAAAATGCAATTAAAGATAGATCCCAAGGCAGCTACCAGTGTTGTATGGGAGTCTAGTGAGGGTGTCTGTGTGATGCCAGAATAAGCCCCGTTTCACTCTACGATGCACGGTTTAGCTGTAAAATGCAATTAAAGATTGATCCCAAGGCAACCACTAGTGTTGTATGGGAGTCTAGTGAGGGTGTCTGTGTGATGCCAGAATAACCTCCGTTTCCCTCTACGATGCACGGTTTAGCCGTAAAATGCAATTAAAGATTGATCCCAAGGCAACCACTAGTGTTGTATGGGAGTCTAGTGAGAGTGTCTGTGTGATGCCAGAATAAGCCCCGTTTCCTTCTACGATGTACGGTTTAGCCGTAAAATGCAATTAAAGATTGATCCCAAGGCAACCACTAGTGTTGTATGGGAGTCTAGTGAGGGTGTCTGTGTGATGCCAGAATAAGCCCCGTTTCCCTCTACGATGCACGGTTTAGCTGTAAAATGCAATTAAAGATTGATCCCAAGGCAGTCAGTATTGTTGTATGAAAGTCTAGTGAGGGTGTCTGCGTGATGCCAGAATAAGCCCCGTTTCCCTCTACGATGCACGGTTTAGCTGTAAAATGCAATTAAAGATTGATCCCAAGGCAGCCACTAGTGTTGTATGGGAGTCTAGTGAGGGTGCCTGTGTGATGCCAGAATAAGCCCCGTTTCCCTCTACGATGCACGGTTAAGCTGTAAAATGCAATTAAAGATTGATCCCAAGGCAGCCACTAGTGTTGTATGGGAGTCTAGTGAGGGTGCCTGTGTGATGCCAGAATAAGCCCCGTTTTCCTCTACGATGAATGGTTTAGCTGTAAAATGCAATTTAAGATTGATTCCAAGGCAGCCACTAGTGTTCTATGGGAGTCTAGTGAGGGTGTCTGTTTGATGCCAGAATAAGCCCCGTTTACCTCTACGATAGGGGCGGAATGGGATAAAAAGGCCCGGGATGCTGGGTTTCGGGGGGGTCCACACGAGGTGGCGCATGTGGGGTCTGGGGAAAAGGCCCAGCTGCCGGAGGCAAATACGCCAAATGCGCAAATAAATGTTTTGGGGTTGCATTGATTTTATGGCTTAAAATACGATTTTAGGGCGCGATTAACAGAGACCACCCTACTAGTAGCAAAATAATATCCATTATATTCAATAAATTACATTGAATATTTACAATAAATATTACAATAAATTCAATTATAATTTCAAAATAATACTTATAAGATAGTGGGGTTAAGATTTTTTTTAGCAATATGCAGAGAAGTGTTTACATCATAGGAACTTTCTGAAAGCGGCCCGGGGGCACGAACTGCCAAAGGGCCCAGGTAAATTAAAATTTGGTATGCGGTTGTTGACGTAGAGGTAGCCTCCCTGTTAAGGGATGGAGCAGGGAAACACTTATTTAAACGGATGTGGTTTCATAAGTACTTAAAACGGGGAAACACAGTTCGAAATCTGATATATATAAATAATATAACATTATATCGGGTCGTATCAATACTATGATTGCATCAACAAAATACACTCGATAGTTTGAAACAGCAATAAATAATTAGTGATTATTGATGCTAATTATTTCTCAGCATAACCGAAACCCATAAAGACAAATGGGCCATTTTGAAAGTTATTAAAGGGATAGTCAGATGAAGAACTAAAAAATCACCAATTAGTCATTAGTCCATGAAATTCAGTTATGTGTAAAATACAATTGATATAGGTTGCTTCAATGCAAGAAAAAAAATAGTGAACAATTAGCTATTCTACTAGATTCCCTTCGGCAGCTCTTGCTGCAATTTTCTTCTAAAGCGTAGTGTATAACTGTATCGGTTCTGAGGTCGCTGGCGCCTTCCCGATAGACAGAGGACTCATTGTGTTATACGAGACAGCCCGCGCTCCGCGAAACGCTCGGCGACTGCGGACAGTACCGCTCAAAACAGATTGCAACTTTTCTACACATCATGTCACAAAAAAATTAATTGCAGGGTATTTTGTAGAAGTAAACGTTCGTACTAAGAAGCATGTTATCGGTAGAGAAACGATGCACATTAAACCTCCTGATCGATTTTTGATCAGTGCCCTATTTTAGCGGTGGTTTTACTTTCTCAAGGCAACATTTTTTTTATATGGGAATTACCATGAGAAAAGTTGCTCGGTGCTACTTGGTAGCACCAAACCAAATAATAGCGTTTTCTTTAATTTTTTAACCGCCTGCTTTTAAAGTATGGTATCTTTTAGTCATGTTTTTTATATTTAAAGGTGGACATCTACAAATGGTAGTTCTTTAGTTTTTCACCCGACTATCCCTTTAAATCCATTTTTTTTTTATTATTATTATTATGATACCGCATTTTGATTATCAATTCCTTTTTAAATATTAGGGCCTATGTAACGTCGACAAGATATTACTATACTAAAACAAGCCGTTATTTCAGCAAGGTTGTAATATTGCGAATATATGAGCTACACTGCATGGCTTGGGTTGTAGCTCATCTCAGAGAGAGGAATTCCTCTTGAAAATTCAATAATAATATAATATCGTAGAAGGAAGGTTCGGCCCTAATTGACGCTCGAGAGGACCCGGCCGTGGAACACAGGAAGTGAAATATCGGTTCTATGTTTGCCTGTTTCCGGTGCCGTTCAAAACAACAGCGGCATACATCTCGTTAGAACAGGCACACATACACACAGAGGCAACAACATCACTTTAGAACTGGCACACATACACACAGAGGCAACAACATCACTTTAGAACAGGCACACATACACACAGAGGCAACAACATCACTTTAGAACAGGCACACATACACACAGAGGCAACAACATCACTTTAGAACAGGCACACATACACCCAGAGGCAACAACATCACTTTAGAACAGGCACACATACACGCAGAGGCAACAACATCACTTTAGAACAGGCACACATACACGCAGAGGCAACAACATCACTTTAGAACAGGCACACATACACACAGAGGCAACAACATCACTTTAGAACAGGCACACATACACACAGAGGCAACAACATCACTTTAGAACAGGCACACATACACACAGAGGCAACAACATCACTTTAGAACAGGCACACATACACACAGAGGCAACAACATCACTTTAGAACAGGCACACATACACACAGAGGCAACAACATCACTCTAGAACAGGCACACATACACACAGAGGCAACAACATCACTTTAGAACAGGCACACATACACACAGAGGCAACAACATTACTTTAGAACAGGCACACATACACACAGATGCAACAACATTACTTTAGAACAGGCACACATACACGCAGAGGCAACAACATCACTTTAGAACAGGCACACATACACGCAGAGGCAACAACATCACTTTAGAACAGGCACACATACACGCAGAGGCAACAACATCACTTTAGAACAGGCACACATACACACAGAGGCAACAACATCACTTTAGAACAGGCACACTTACACACAGAGGCAACAACATCACTTTAGAACAGGCACACATACACACAGAGGCAACAACATCACTTTAGAACAGGCACACATACACACAGAGGCAACAACATCACTTTAGAACAGGCACACATACACACAGAGGCAACAACATCACTTTAGAACAGGCACACATACACACAGAGGCAACAACATCACTTTAGAACAGGCACACATACACACAGAGGCGACAACATCACTTTAGAACAGGCACACATACACACAGAGGCAACAACATCACTTGAACTAGAACTCACCGTATCTTTTGATAAAGCAAAATATTGACCGAGCGCACGCGTAGTAATATTATACTAGGAAACGCTCTGTGTCTGTGTGACGCGTTGATAAGGGAACACGTGACCTTGAATGAGAGCGCTGAGATCTGCGTCAACCACAAGAGGTGCGGGGTGGCGAGGTCATTTTACCCCCGCTCGTTACGAACAGTAGTACGTGCAGTGCTCAGATTTATACTGAAATATTCGCGACTGGACGGAAAATGAATATGTTATATGTCTATCTCATATTTTGCTACCATTTTGCGTTTTAAAAATTATTTCGTGGAACTATGGTGTAATTAAGAAGCTTGATGGACGATGTTGCCACAAAACTAATGGCCTTCAATCTTCATCTAAGTTTGTGGATGTTCCAAATGATGTAAAAAAAAAAAAAAACGCTATCGCGAGACATAAAAAGAGACGAGTGCCATAAAACTCGAATGAAACGCTCGCTTAATAATGTGTAGGTCTATCCCTGCATGTCTATAAAAGGGTACGTAAATACTGGGTTACATAAATGAGGAAGGATAAGGCAAGTTGATGCATTAGCTTTTGAATACTGTACTTGTTAACGCAGGCTTACCATTGATTGTTTAGATGACTTGTAACATCATTAGGTCCCAATTCACCAACTTGGTTAAGCTCCGATCTGGTAAGGTCCGTTTTTGTAACCATAGTTTCAATTTCAACAAACATTAATGCATGCGGTAGTCGCCATGTTTGTTCGTTAAGAAGATCAGCTTACTGGCTAATCGGTGTAATACGGGCCCAAAAAAATCAAAGACAAAAAGAGGCCCAAAGACTTCAACATTCGGTCATCAATGTCATCAGTCATTAATTGAGTCTTAATTGTAATGTAAAGGAAATGTATCGTGAATTTCGACTGGAAATCATGATACAAATCAGGAAATTTGAGATATAACATTGTTGTATTCCATCAAAAAAGTAATACATGTCACAACCCTTTAATAAGTATAGCCTTGAGGTCTCCTCAGACTATTACAAAGTTATGTTTATCCCAAGTGACGTTTTAAATACAATACAAGACGAATA
Source organism: Isoperla grammatica (assembly GCA_945910005.1). NCBI lineage: Eukaryota > Metazoa > Arthropoda > Insecta > Plecoptera > Perlodidae > Isoperla > Isoperla grammatica. Next base: position 112,974,890 of record OX246738.1, on the reverse strand, counting down.
CTCCTCATTATTTATTCATGATGTGCTTATTTCATATCATAATTTTCAAATCACAGCGAAACCTCACACAAAACCGTCACACATAAATAACGAAATTATGTTTTCAATGTCATTGTCTTAGGAATAAGTAAACGGTGACTTTGGAGCCGTCCTAGCAACGAAGCACTCAATAAATTCAAAATTGTTCTGAATCGGCCTTGTTGATTCTGAAATTTGTGTTCGCACTGTCCAATCACTGATTCATATGTTATGTTTCGTATTTGAAATATCGGTCTTTGATTGGTTATCGGCTCGCTCACTTGTCGATTGTGTTCGGAGCCTACAGGGTTGGTTTAGTCGGTTAAGATAGTACAGTCCCCCACTGAAAATCAGTTTCGTTACTGAGTGGGTAGTCTCTAAATGTGAATTTATTTATTTAGTTTTTATTTATAACACGACTATGGGCGTTGTTCTTGTATCTAGTGAGGAAGTGACGATGACTTCTGCTTGTGCTAAAGGTGTGTCTGTGCTGTGGCACTTTAGCCAAGGGTGTGAGTGGATCTTTCAAGCGGGATGACACCTAATTGTTTGTTCGGCCGACTACTGATTGTTCTGTTCCCCTGTTCACCGCACGCGATGTTCACTTCAATTGTCTATGGTGACGTCAGAGAAATGTGACAGGTGAAATACTTCTTGAGCGAGAGACAGAACTTACACAACCTACTTTTATTGCAAGCTCAAATTTCTATATAATGATTAGAGATACGTGTAAATAGCATTTTCAGTTGTCATTTTAAAGAATTTTGTAGCAAAACTTGAAAATAAAGTTATCTCCATAATAATTATTAATAATAAGTGGCATTGGTTCAGTAATTAACGGTTCTTACATTCCAGGATCGAAAGTTGAAAGTCATGTGACATTTTTTCGTCTCTATATTACTCGATTAGCATCGATGCCAAAGATATGAAACGTAAAGCCAAAACATCATCATCTTTCGCTCACAGACGCGAAATGTAAAAGAAAAAACTCCATTTTACGGTTTTTGCGATGGCAAAATTGAAACCTTCTTTTTCCTCACCCGACTTGATTTATAGACGGACAACGAAATTTGGTTGCAATTTTTTCAGTCAGTGGATGTCAGGAAATGGGTTGGGTAAGGGGGTAGAAATCCATTAGATGCGCTGGCTGCGAGGGTGAGGGCCGAGGCTTGGCTTTGTTATACCTGTCTTCTATTTTAATTACGGGAGGCGAGTCAGGCAGGCGATGCGATGCGAGGCGAGGCGAGGATGTACCATTGTTAGGCGCACTCTACGCGCGCCTGTCAGCTGGAGGCGTCGGGTGATAGATGGCCCCGGCTGTGCATTTGCGTTCGTTCGCCGCCGCGACGCCTCAATAGACGTCCACGATGCTCCGTCCACTGCGGAACCAGGGGCCGGATTCACTAGAGGTCCTAAGTCTTTTTTTGGTCTTATCTCCAAGACCGGCCCAACTTTGAATCTCTTATTAATCCAGGAAAATAACTTAGAACAGGTTTTAAAACCAATTATTGAAATGTTCATTGTGTCATTGTTCCTACCAGAAATTAATAACTTCTTTATGTGACCTGGGTATGGTTTTACAAGAGGTTTAAAGTTAGGACGGTCTTAGAGTAAGGACCAGAAAAAGACTTAGGACCTCTTGTGAATCCGGGTCCAGTTCTCGTCTACACAGATATACCTTGGAAGACCTTAAGGTGAAGAAAATAAAAAATGGCAGTCTATGATTAAAAATTTTGGTTATATTTTGAAAACGCTACACAAGATTGAAATCGTAAAAAATTTCGGGAATGTATGTCATTAGTCAGTTGATCTACTTTGGTAGTTGGCTATAATTATACTCTATCTTCAATTATCAACTTTCTTATAATATTATTTTAGTTTAAACGGCAATGATTGTGTGTATATGTTTGTTTATACTACATATACATACTACATACAAATACAGTGTTTAATATGCATCAACTTCTTGACTATAGAATTTGGCTAAGAAACCGCTGAAGGCGGGTTCACACATTTTGCTAAGGATTATATGGCTAAAAGTTGAACTTATTTGAATGTGTACCAGCGTCCACAAGAAACTGTAGATAGTGACAAGATAACGACTAGCGCAATGGGTAGGAAAAGATAACTATCTTTTAACTTCTAGCGTTAGCCTTATCCAATTTCTAGTCCATGTTTTTGCAAGAACTAATCAAATGAAAGCTATTGTTGTTGTCGCTGTATTCATTCGTTGACGGCTTAATTTTTAGATCTTAGTCACTATTTCTTAGCGTTAGCTTTGCATGAACCACACTTTAGCCAAAACCACGACAAGAATGTTGGACACATTTAGGATTTTTTATGTGAGTTCTATTTGTGCTGGAAATGATTTCTTCAACCTCCATCTACCGTTTCTATAACCCTAGTTGTATTAATATCACATGCTAGAAAAGAAAGCCCACCTGGCAAAACCGAAACCTTATTGAATCCGAAACAAACGCGAAATGTTTTTGTTCTTGAACGCAAAGGAAAAATAAATTAGACGCCGGAGTGAGTGCGCCACCATTACAACACAAATTATCTGTGCTATGTCTGTTATTAAAGTTTGAGCCTCACAGGTCCTGGTGCGTCGCTTCCTCTCTCCCATAAATAAAGATATTGCTTCGAAACAAGTTGCTTTTCACACGGTTCGTTTCCTCCGCTCCCTCGAGCACAGCTCGTGCCTTAAATTACATGCACGTGCGCAAATTGATATTGTTGACAGCCCCCCCGCCCCCTTGCCCCCCCTCCTTGCCCCCCAAGCCCCCTACGACGAGCAACATTCTATGCACACGCTCAACAAGTAATAAAGTGCTGCTTGCTTTGCTGCGAATAGGGTTGATGCAAGGATCAAGCTGGCTGCTCGCATTTTAATGTCTAGCTTGCTAATAAGAATGTATATAGGTAATGGTTGATCCTTATTGAGCAATATAAGCAATGTTGAAATTAAGCAGATCTACTTTTATATTTAAGGAAAGTTAACATTCTAAGTGAGAGAATAATTAAAAAAACATTCTACTTCAGAAAAGAATAGAGCATCAAAATACAAACATAGATCATTTAGAAATCTTTACTAAGAGTGGCATATTGTTTCATTTTTTTAGTTTTTATAAGATAATCATTAGAGGGATGGGTTGTCTCATAATTAAAACTGCACAAAGCAAAATTTTTTACATGATAACATGAAATAAAATACATGAAAACGTGGTTTATAACCAACATTTAGCTTCGTATCTAAACACAGGATTAAAAGGTGTTGTCATTTTTGGCTACTCTGGGACTATGGAAAATGTATAGACTAAGAACAGCAACATATCTATCAACTTCCATATGATACTAATATGAATACATACATATTAATCAATAATTTCTTTTTGGGAAACTTTAACTGGAGTAATAAAAAAGTTAGAAGTTGACCAGTGAATCACGAATTTTTCATTATTTTATATTTCATTCCAACGTTATTCGTGAATAATGAGTATAATCCTTCACACCACGGCTAGACTTCAAAATCGCGGAAATTGGCTGAAAAAATGTCATTTCTACCACCACAAGTGCCTAAAACGTCCACATATGTTGTTCAAAAACGTTTTCTATGAAAGTCGCGTTTATCGCCAATACCACAAACTCGATCCTACCTCTGCTCATAGAAATAAAACACGCATTTATTTACTTAAATCTAATTGTAACCTTGACTTGCATGTTTGTATACGAAGGGAGTAATTCATGTATAACAACAAACACATGAGGGGTAGTGAGCGTGACGTAGGCAAACATACAGCGGGGGGGGGGGAGAGGGGTGCTTAGACACGCTCACACCCATAACCACAGAACACAATAGGGTATTACACCGAGTAATGTGTATCGTTGATGCACCCAGTCATCGATTATTGCAGGATTACACCCTCGGCGATTGTGTTTGTGTTTTGTGTTTGTGTTTGTGTAAGCGTGAGTGTGGGTGCGTCTTGCTTGATAGAATTTGAAGAATAAATCTAAATTTACGTTACTATAACACTATACAAACTTCATTGGCAGAAATTAAAGAACCTCAACTATCAAATAAACAATTGTCATAAAATATTACAATGTACAATGTGTTCTTATCGTTCATGCAATGTATATAAAAGAAAACGCGGTAAATTTGCTTGGCACACAAACGTAACAAACTATAGAAATAAGCACATTTGGTTTTGGTTTATAAATGGGCATGATAGAATCTGAGAAGAAAAGTACCCTAAAATTTGGTAGTTCGGCTTGAGCCGTTTTTGTTTCATTGTATCCTAGGGGGCGCTCGTTGTTGCAACGTAATCGTTTCATCATGTTATTTTCCATATAGAAAACAAATCCTTAGCAACATGACCACTGGACCAACGAGCCACCTACTGTACGTTGCGCCTCCGTTGAGGTGATTGTCAGGGTGTAGGTTGGAGCCACCTAGCGTGTTACAACCGCTCGGCACGCGGAGACTATAAGAGAAGTACCTGACATCTCATAACACGTAGCGTCAAGACACTGTCAAGATAATAAAATTACCTAGTTTAGTACATTGTCTTTGTCCTTTTAGCTTCTATGTGACATTTTTCCTAGTTGGTATCCCTGTATTCTCTACGGGCCCCATCCTCCAACAAGCCACTTAGCGGGTTTATGTCTCGGACTCACCATTACCAACCTATAACCCTGTTACCTAGTATTTTTATTGGCTCGTTTCTTGCATAGCTCGCTGGCTTGCACGGCCGGCTTGTTTAATACTTGCCTCTATTATTGCGTACTGAATCTTTTTAACTGAACTCCCCGGCCATACCAAATAATGGTTATTGCATCCCGTTTTATGCGCGCCAGAAGCTATACGGGAATATCCAACGGAACGTCCTACACGGAAAGTAGAATTTATTACCTCAACACTATAAAAAGTTATGGACTCTCATACTTACGCGTTACATTTAACCAAAATCCCTAACAGATACTTTAGAAAATGTAACAATTATTATTTATGGAAGCTGAAACAGCTCTGGTCATGTCATGCGCAATGTTGCACATGGAATGGTCGGCTATGGGTCCACATTTACCTTTGCGGTAACATACGGGGTGGGTTGAAACAAGTTCGTGTTATGTTTGAAAAAATATGTTGAGATTAATGTATTAAATAACATTGTAGCGGCCGAACGTTGAAAACATATTCTGGCTTGTACTCAAAACGTCACGACTAAAATTAATGTACTAAGGGTATATTATAACATCACTCGAATGAAACAAAACAACAACACCAACAATAATAATAATAATAATAATTGGCTTGTTCACGCAAAGCTCGAGGCAGATTGATTCTTGCACTTGTCCGCAGGTGTTCGTACTGTCCAATCACTCATTCACATGTTTCATATTTGAAATATCTTTGATTGGTTATCGCTTACTCGTCGATGGTGTTCGGAGCCTACAGGCTTGGTTTAGTCGCTTTAAATTAAGTCCCCCACTGAAAATCAGTCTTATTACTGAGTAAGTATAGACTCTATAAATACGAATTTATTTATTTACCATTACAATCCATTACGACGTTGTGAACAACGCTATAAGAACCGAGTAAGTTAACTCTTTCACGATTTCCGGATTACGACTAGAATCCCGATGCCGTCAGTTGTGGTCGAGACTCTTTATTATGGTGACGTAATCAAAGTCATGTCCACACACGTTAAAATCTGTACAAACGTTCCGTGACTTTTGATTTAAGCGCGGCTTAGTGTGTATACATTAAACAATGAGCGTAGCTACCCCTACTGTGCAAGGGGTGATAGATGCCGGATTAGTGCCAGCAGTTATTGCTCGCATACAGGCAGGGGCTGACTAACCCAAGGCTAATCATGGACTAAACCAACCAATGAAATGCGGCCATATGGTTTATTAAGTACATCAAGCCACACAGTCGACTGGAAGTATTACGAGATAAGTCGAAAGTAATTGGATATGTTCGCGAATCGATGTGTACAAGATTAATAGTTGGCTGTATAGTTTCTGTCGACCCCTCAGTATAACACAGGCAGTGGATAACAAGGGATGAAACCTTCTTACATTCAAGCGTGTTGTATTTCATTTCATTTGTTATTCATTCACACATATACAACTCATTTCCTCACATTACAATCACGTTTTAACACATTAGTCACATTAAATTTAAAAAATTTATTAAAACGATACCAAACAGTGAGTCCAAAAAATGAGCAATTTTATACAAGACTCGATTGATCAAATAATCATTCAAATACGACATAAGTAAATTTTGTTAGTGTCGGATGGAATCTTACTGTAAAATAGTTCACTAATATTTTATTCATAAAGACGTGTTTAGTTAATTTATATCTATCCATCTATCAAGATAAAACTATCAGAACCAAAATGTATAACGGGTAACACCAAGAAAAAATGACATAATAATTAATATGGAGCATGTATATTTCTATTCGTTCTCAGTAAACAATAGTAATGGTATTAAAAAATTTGTTGGTACTGCAAGTACGACTAAATCCTAAAGCATTCAACTTATGACTGGGGAATTCCTCGGTGAAAACCTTCAGTCAGCATTGCCAGTTGCTACTATCGAACAGGCGACCTCTCGAACTTCCAAATTTGCGTGCTGCCATTTAGCTATTACAATTAGTTAATTGTATATTAAACTTCTGTAACTAAATGATGACTACATATTGTAAAGGTCTCTCACACCAAGAAGTAAGATAGTGTCAGGAGAGTCAGAACAGAATTAGTTTCCAACTTAACAAGTGCAAATCACTAACGTTTTTCCCGATTATCTTGTACAATTTGGTTGCGTTAAGTTTTTTGACGGAAACCTGCTTGCACGTGTTCTTGTACGCTACCATCAAAAAAACTTACCGCAACCAAATTGTACTAGATAATCGGGAAACATGTTAGTAATTCGCGCTTGTTAAGTTGAGAACGAAAAAGTACCTATCTGACTTGTTTGGGTACCGCGAATTTAGGATAAGTTGAGAGCTTCCTGTCTGGAAACACATTGAATCAATGAAACTAAGCCATTCTAGAAAATAAAATAGAGGTGTTTTGTAGGCCGGCACAATCTTGCAAGATGTTCAGTCTTCAGAACTGACGAAAGTAATATTTCTTGGGCATAATTTCACTGCATGGAGATCCCTCACACAGCTTTATAGCGTATGAATACTAAATGTAATGCATTGCCCGAGACAAGAAATGTCACACATGGAAAGTGGTTAATAAATAACGGTGAATATGCCACATTAAAAGGCTGACAAGATTATTCTGAAAAAATATGGTAGAAATTTAGCTTCTTTTCTAGTTATTCTATGTTTTTTCTTTCTAGAAATTAATTTTTATGTGTATCATCTTTTCATTGCACTTTCAGCCAGCTAGAGTCAGCCCCCCAGTAAGTGTCCAGCGCGTCTGGGGGCGGGGGCGGGGGTATTGAGGCGCGGCGTCTGGGGGCCAGATAGAGTCAGCCCCCCAGTAAGTGTCCAGCACGTCTGGGAGCGGGGGCGGGGGTATTGAGGCGCGGCGTCTGGGGGCCAGCTGGAGTCAGCCCCCCAGTAAGTGTCCAGCGCGTCTGGGGGCGGGGGCGGGGGTATTGAGGCGCGGCGTCTGGGGGCCAGCTGGAGTCAGCCCCCCAGTAAGTGGTCAGCGCGTCGTGGGGGCGGGGGCGGGGGCGGGGGCGGGGGTATTGAGGCGCGGCGTCTGGGGGCCAGCTAGAGTCAGCCCCCCAGTAAGTGTCCAGCGCGTCTGGTGGCGGGGGCGGGGGCGGGGGTATTGAGGCGCGGCGTCTGGGGGCCAGCTAGAGTCAGCCCCTCAGTAAGTGTCCAGCGCGTCTGGGGGCGGGGGCGGGGGGCGGGGGTATTGAGGCGCGGCGTCTGGGGGCCCGGCCGTCACGCGGGATATCAAGAGTAATGGAGACACGGAACCGCACTCTACGGGGCCCCGCGGGAATACGGGGCCGCGCGAGGAGGCCCCGACAGATATCGAGAATTAGAAAAGTGAATCTCAACTCAATGCGGCGACGCGATTTGATAACAAAGCCGTCCGTTCGACAACTGTTCCATCTTTAGGTGATCAAACATGAATGTTTCCTGGGGAGTCGACCAATGAATGAGTAATCGGCTGTACACACGACTTTCAGAACATCCTTGGTCTCTATACCGTGTTGATATACATTTTATAGCATAGGGCGGTCTCGGCAACAATTAGTCTTGCTCTTTGTTTGGACAAGATTACATTCTAGCATAGAGTATTAATAGAGTAAATACAATAACACAAGATATTAAGTACGTACTCTAATTAACTAATCTGTACATGTTGTGGTTGTAGATACGACGCACAGGTTAGGGCTAACATTATTTTTTTATGATTTGTTTGGTAAAGTACAATGAGCTTTATCTGTTGAAGCTGTGAAGGTGCCTACTTTTGTATTGATAATTTATCTATCTTACGACGCAAAGTTATGTAAAGAATATGCGCACGCTATATAGATTCTATTAAACTAAACCAAAATAATTAATTATTTATTTGCAATCTTCATGTAATTTTCCTTAAAATGTATATTCCAGTCTAGACCAGCAGATATATATACCCCCCCCCCCCCCCCCCCCCCCCCCCCCCCCAGGAGTGCATCATGGACTGCTCTAATATTCTTAGCCCCAGGAGAGTCCACATTGTCTCTGGTGGGGGTGCTGTGATGTAGGGACAAGAGGGATCTGTGTCCACCCCCCCAGCCTAATGGCACCTTCTATCCACGCATTATAAACACTTTCATATGTCCCGTCTATTCTACCAGATAACAGGGTATTGATCATCCTTAAAAAATATAATACATTAATATCGGTATTTATAGTATAGGCTACTCTTAGGTCTAGTCTTACACTGTCCCAATAACTATTTATTCGTCAAATGGCTTGTTTTCTCCATAGCAACCACCAATCAAAACCCTTAAAATCCTCCCAATAGCTTAATTCCTACAAATAAATGTGTATTAGAAGATTGTAAGACTGGCCCTTATTTACTTACTTACTAACTAGATGTAATAGTTCAACATTGAACTTTGCTGGAACAAAGTTCAATGTTGAACTATTGCAGCTAGGCTCTATATCCACTCAGTTACAATAACTGATTTCATGTGGCCTAGATTTAAACAATGTATGTATTATGTGCTTCTTTTCTGAGAAGACTGGACACGCAAAATATGTATAAGAAGTATCTTATGATACCTTGAGAACGCAACAAGATATTGAAAATGTGATTGATACTCGTGGATTTGGTTTTGTTCACCTAAAGATTTAATTTTGAATCTTCCAAATATTGTTTCTGTAACGATTGTTAATCCTGTAATCAATAATTAATTAATTACTAAATTAATTTATGTGTGTATTACATCAGTTAAATTTTTTAAAATTCTTTATCTAAAACAAACCCAAATTCTGGATATTAATCACTTTTTTTGCAATATCAGGAAGGTTAATCTTCTGTATATCCAGCTGGTGTGTTTAACTTACATTTATTTATTTATTTAATGTCTATCCTATTCAGTTATAAAAACTGATTTACAAAGGAGGACCTTACTGATTTACAAAGGAGGACCTTACATTCTAACATGGAGTAATACTAGTTTCGAAGATAAACACAAATTACTACCATGAAACGTTATTTAAAGAAGCCAAGCAACGCAGAGAATAGGCAATGATGATCGAGCTTCTCAACAGAAGGGTGACTGGGTGAGCGCGAAAACAACTGTTGTTGTGGGGGTGGTAAAGGCAGTGTTGTCTCTTTACCAATCAATGTGTTCCAATTCTAAATTTGAATTGGATTCGCAGCGTGAGGCGCTGAGGCTGTGTAGGACAGTCGATTACAAGACCCGTCATGTATGGATGGCGCTGATATAGCAGAGAGGATTGCAGGAACACTTTACACTAGTGTAAGTCACTGGTATTGCCAAATCGTGAATAGCACAAGACTCAATTCCAAAAATAGCCGTGTTGCCGTGTTTTGTTTCGGACAAACATTCAATATGCGCCAATCAAAGAAAGATACAACAATGGAGTTGCCTAGCAACACATTATTTGTCCACCTGTGATGTCACAATAATTAGTTTTTGATTCTCGTTCAGTCTCTTCTTTTCTCCAGTCTCTTCCAGTCTTCCGCTGGTTGTCTAGCTAGATTATGAGTGACATATCTTGCTGTTTGAGTGCATTGGGGTTTGTGAGAGTGTCCGTGTGTAATTCAAACACATTATAACTAAGTTTCAAGACTAACCACTTTGAACTGACATTCTGATTCGTATTTTTAACTCTTTAATTTAAATGGGGCGTTGTCTAAAATGTTAGCTAATATTAAAAGCCGTAGATATAAACCAATATTTTTGTTTTTGTGACCTTTATACCAGATAAAGTTCTTATTTCCTGGATAGCTCTTATGAATTCAAGTTGAAGATTTTGTTCGTTTTAGAATGGGGTGGGGTCCAGATGAAGTAATGCTCAATATCTGCAGTTACAAAACACATCAAGTAGCTGAGCAGGATCTCTTCGATCAAAAATAAAATCTCGACATATGGTAATCATTATACTTGACTGGTTTATACCTAGGATATCGTCAATAATATGTTTATTGAGGTTATCTGTATTGGATTTAAAGTTATACGGACGGACATTGGTACAAACATTAATTGCTACTTGCTTAAAAATGAGATTAATATTTATTAATTCCAATGTCGGCAGAAAGAACTTTTGTATTCTGTTGTTAGGTAACGCATAAATAAAAAATAAAATAAGATACAAAATAAAAAGAAAAAGAAAAGAAGAGAAGGAAATATAAACGAGTATTTCTGCTAGTCACAAAACCCGGCACCTCCACCACCACAGCAACATTATTCAAGATAACATTCAGATGATGATTCTTGTTGCCTTGCGTCTCTACTATTGTAGTAATGCTATTTGAGACGATAAAGGGTGATAGATAAAGATGATATGAAGGCCAAGTACACAACCTATGCATTATGCGAGATTCGAACCCACGTCTATAGGAGCTATACGCTTAGGGCCTGCGCCTCAACTACATGAGCCACCGCGGACTGTTCTAAGATAATTTATTTGGAAAACAAATCTTTCACACACCAACCAGAAAAATTTAGCATTTTTACAAATTTAAAAAAAAAAACGAAAAACTTCATTTTCACTTTTTGTTACAATAATTTTACACCTACCTATTCAAACAAAATGTACACGTTTAGCAACATCCATGAGAGATTGATGTATTCCTTCCTAAGAGCATAACACACTTATGCTTGAATTCATACAGTCCTTCCCTACCCCTAGAGGCGTCCAGTTATGCTAAGGATTTGTTTTGCTAAAAACTGGGCTGCGTAGATGTTTAAGATCTTAGAATTTGTTTAAACATTCTTATTCATAACAAATTGTTATGTGAACGCATATATGTTTTTTGTATGTTCCAACTTTGTTAATCACAAATTCCTTTATGGTAATTAACATGCATGAAACTGTTACCTGGCAACAACAGGCGCCCCTAGGGTTAGGTGACGACTATGTTTAAGGATACGGATCTTAGGCCTACGCTAAAGTAAAGGTCAAAAGCGTTATATGAATTAAAAGTGCATCAATATGTATTGTATAGTCTCCAACTAACACCATCTGATTGCGCATTGTGCTACAACACAATACAGCTGGATCTGCTCAGCGAGAAAGCCCGAGTCTGCGATGAAAGTAGCGTCCTCTCCCCTCCCTCTCCCCTCCTTCCCCCCCTCGCAATCCGCGCGGGGAGAAAAACACTATACATCAACTCCGCGGGATTGGGAGAGGATATCGGCTCATACAAATGGCCCGTTTTACGCCTTCTTCGCTTGCAGGGGATCCAGCACAATTTATATCGGTGTATATTATAGCCTATTCATAGAGCTCGGCTGTGTATATAACAGGGACACGACACGATTAGCGGCCCAGCTATTATCTCACAGGATGGAGGACATTCCTATAGGCTATTGGCAGCGCTTTGTTCGGAAGGATATGATAACTTATTGGGAATAAAACCAAATACAGAGAATGTTTGACCAGAAGGATGATTTTTTATTTTTATTTGGGACGTTTTATTGAGTCGAGGATGCGACCCCATGCGTGCTATGTGAACTGAGAGACTGGGAGGAAATAAAAGACGTTATGGATGTAATAGTGTATGCGTGGATATTTATTTATACAATAAATAAACACTGCTGGTTTTTAATCTTGAACAAGCAAATATGAATCCTAGTTATAATAAACGTTAGATTACAAATGGTTTCAAAAGTATGTAGAATTTAATGTTTTTATTACTATTTTATTCAATAAGTACCATTCAAAATCACATTTTTAAAATATGAATATAATGCTTTATATATATAACGGTAAAAATCAATAATAAATGACAGGTCATACTGGCTCATATTTATCGCCAAATGATTATATAATATTCATCAAAGTTTATTATTAAATTGAATTCTCAAAATCTTCAAGGTGAATAATAATCTAACACCAATATGGAGCTCAAAATAGGTATAGGCTGTAATCCATTTTGATTAAAATGAGTGAGCTTGTTGAAATGATCAGTGTGCTTCCACATGCATGAGAGTAGGGGGGGGGGGGGGGCGGGGGGGACTCCTGTGGGCTTGTGGCCGCTTTGGTGATGAGACGTAGAATAAATGAGTTACAAATAGAGACCCAGATTTCGTTACAGAGTGTCATAAATATACTAAAATGGAAGCATGACGGGATCATGGCGAGGCTCAGCCTCACTGCCCCACCAGTCGAGCCGCCACTGGTGTGAGGGGACACTGGGTTGCTTATTATATTAACATGACCCCACCAGTGGATTGTGAATACTACAGCTGTACCCGTTAGCTTTTTATCTGTAACCTAAACGATAAAAGAAACATGCAGCTTGTAAGCGCTATTTGCTTGATCTGAAGGTCTATTAGCGCGAGGTAACGGTCGTTATAGAGTCACTCGTAATCAGCTTCATTGTTATTACGGTCGTGAACGGTAGACAGAGCGGTAATGTTTTAAATGACAGCCGATCTAGCGATCGTGTAGGTGTTAACAGACCATTCTGAGCGTTATATTGCGAGCGCACACCTCCCTAGGGGCGGGCGTTGCTTCACGGTTGCTATCGGGCCCAATTCCGTTGAGAACTGAAACGAATTTAAAATGCACCCATGTTTAAGATTATCGTTTTCATTACGTTTAATTTTGATTTTTCTGATTAGATATTTAAAATGTTAATACTAATTTTCTCTTCCCTTTTTTTTGTAATTTGTTTTGTACATTGTGTTATTAATATTAGGCCTCTGGCCTACTTACCCTACTGTTTTTTTTATGGCATTTTTATAATATTTCCAATGAAATATTGTAGTTGGTTTATAGGTCATTATTCTGGTGTACCTAGCTGGCAGTTTTTAATTATGTTTAATACCGGTTGGTCATCAATTATGTTTGGAAATGTCCTCTATTCTTACATCACTATTTTATTTACATGCACCTAAAGTGACTGAATTGCTAGAAATAAAATTAATCAATAAAACAACTGACCAATATTTTTAAAAAAAATTGAGTGGCAAAGTATATGAAACAGAATATTACACTTATCATATAATAACAAAACTTAGCTTCCAGTTAATTTAATTGGCGTCAATGACTGACGAGAAGGTGATAAGATAAATATAAAAATGTGGCTGAGTATATCAGTGTACCTATTGAAGAAGTGGCTTTAACTTTAAGACTATAGCAAATATGCATCGCTTACAAACTGGAAAGTGAATCAATTTGGAAAATAATGGTTGGAGGCCAAAATGCTAGATTAATTGGGGAGGGGGGGTGGGCGGGGGAGGTTTAGATTAGATGACGATTTGCTGAAGGATTCTATGTTTTCTTACACATGATATTTGGAATTAACGTCTCATATTTTTGCAACAAGGCTAATCGAGACAATGAGTGGGTGATAGATGAAGATGCAATATGGGGCTTTTTGGTGGAAAGAGGCAAGTAGGAGGGCGGGGTGAAAAAGAGGAAGGGAGAGGAAAAGGAAGGGGGGAGGTTTTGGACTGCATTTTGTCTGACTTCTCCTCCTGGACCTGTCCGGCTAGGGTGGCCCTACCAGAAGCATACACTTCCGCCGGCATAGCTCCAGGAATCATCAAAGCGCACAAACCTGCCCACCACGATAAGGTATAGCAGTCCTTGGGCAGATTTTTCTTACATAATCCTGAAGTAATACCAACATAACATGGCAATACTGAGAGAGACAATAACGCAAAGAAGCTTTTTCTGGATATATATTCTTCAATATTCCACGAATCGAAACATACTATTCTATTTTTACAAAACCCATAAAAATGTGATATGACTTTGTTGTACTGTCTGTTGCGTTATTCTTATTGAGACCATTCCATTCGTTTCGAGTCAGACGGTTGTTGACATTAAATGAAGAATAGTGATGGTCCGTTAGTCAAATAAGAGGACCCGGAAATATCACATTCCCCTAACTTTACTGGGATTGTGTATGAACCTAAGTGGCGTATAATTATTATCAATATTTGCATGAGTGTTGTTATTATTACTGGTGAGCAGTTCAAACAGTCTTGTGGAAATGACACTAGTCAACCCAAGACAACCTTACACATGCTTTCGTCACAGGCGAGGTTCTCGTAGCCAATCAGTGATCGTTATCTGCGCGGGCTTGTCTCGGGCTGTTCGCTGGTTGGCTACGTGTGCCGCCTGTGACGAAAGCATATGTAAGGTAGTCTGGGTTGCCTATACAACAAGTGATCACACCGTATTCGCATCATCTAGGGATTTATTATTATCTAAACGTCTTTGGACCGCCAGTAATAATGTTCCTGCCAGACGAGAAGTCTGCGGTAGAATTAAGTACGGAAAGCCCGAATTAGTCTTCTAAATTGATTGATTTATTGTTAGTTAGACGACACTCCAGCAAGACGCTGATAATATGATGTCGTATTTTACGTCCGGTAGAGGCAGAGATAAGCCCTGGGTCTGTTCTACCTCGGATACAAACCGCAGTGTCGTGAAACTTGTTCTATTAATGGCCAATTGAATACATTTTACCCGGTTTTGGATTAATTTCTCATATTGTTAGACAAGAAAGAGATAAAAAGGAAGCTTTCGGTTCTCTAGGGATAATTTTCATTAACGATGTTTGCGTGTATATTGGTAAAATAAACCTAACGTCCTTAAAGAGTTATATTTTAATAGTAAATAAAATGAATGAATGTCGTTTAGTCTAGAGCTGTACCTGAGTCCGGAGTATTTCATAAAGTATATTGAAAAGAACGAATTAACTATATTACAAAATAAACCAACCAGGCGTGTACGCTCACTACTGATCTGCAGGGAGTGAGGAACGTCAAATTATGTGTCTTTTTCTTGTTTTTACATTTCTATAACATTTTGTCGATTTTTCATATTCACCATAGTTGCACTGTCCTGCCATAAAAACACATTTCACACTATATTTAACTTGTCCGTACATTCAGTGAGTACACAGGAGCATTCCTGCCAGTAAATATATACTTATGTGCCTTAATTGAAACCATTGTTAAGCCAGTCCCTTGAATAACAAATTTATCTTCACAATTCTGTTTATTTCTGTCATATTTTATTTTTATATATGTTCTATTTAATAAGAATATATTCTCAATTTCTTTCCTTATAAGTAAATTTATCAACCAATTTTTAAAGTTCTTGTTTATTCTTGCTACAGTACAGTAGTTCATTCTATTTTATGATTTTTATATTAGTTCTATTGATTGCCCTTCTTTGTAAATCAGTTTTATAATTACTGTATTATAGAATATACATCATATTATAAATACGCCTAAATAAAGACATGATAGAGTGTAGAGTGTAGACAATGTCACACCGACCCACGATGAAGCCTCATAACTCTGGGCTACACCAGCGGTCGTGGCTTCACACATGATTTAGATATCACCAAGGCTATCAATTTCCATTAGTCTAAGCCGAGCGGCCGTAATGAAGTGGGGTGGCCGAGACTAGCCCGCCTATACACTATACACGGGGGCGCGACAACGCGAGGATTACGCCGGCAAACCGGACACTTTATAGGCCTGGGCAGACCCGTTCAAACTTGTAATTGAAGTTGAGAATGTCTGGCGTCTTGAGACGGGGAACGTTCGGATAAACACGGGAATATTCGTAAATGTGAATTATGGGGGTATTTCAACCCTTAGCTTGGATAAGCGAGAATATTGTTCGAATATCTACAACAATCGATGGTTGTTCTTTCGAGTTATGCCTAAATAAAATCGATTGTGGGTATGGTTGATTAATAGTGTTATAAGAAAACAGCTGTTTTGATACTTATGTATACGTAGTACGTACTGTGCTTAAATTTCTTGCATACAAAGAAATATTAAGAGGACGAAATTGAATGTTTTTATTTTTTTTTTATGTAAAATTTCTTGGTTTTACTCAAGAATGAAACAAATATTAATCCTTTAAACTTATTTGATCAACTTTTTAATTTTTGAACAATTATATGGAAATTGATATTTTCGTAAGAAAGTATTCCGATAACATGTTCTAATTCTAATAGTTTTTACAATAAATTTTTAATTTTTTTTTTTAATAGAAGTAAATTGTTTGTTTATATTGCTTGACAAAGCACATATCTGTTACTATATTGTCAAGTACCCTATAGTTAAAGTGTGTTTATTTTGTTCGCAATATAATACATAATACTTAAGAATATCAGACGTGAAAGAGGGATAAAGGTTAAAGTCCCAAAGGAAACGAACAAAATACTGAAGATCAGTGGAAAGTTTTTCAATTTCGTAGGACTTACTTCCACTCTACACCACATAAAATGTAAAAATAGAGTCTGTGTGAAATAAAGTCAATAATATCTTGTTCCAAATGAACAAATGTCTGGTTTTTTATCATTTAAATTCGTTTTTATAATTAACTGTGTATAATTTAGAGTAAACTTTAAATATCTTAAGCGGTTTGACTACATTTGTTTCTCTCGACCCTAAGTCCACAATTCTCAGGCCGTGACTCATAACCCTTAGTTCAGCCATCATTACCATGATAACAATATAAAAAATGTTATGAATACTTATCAAAATAACATTCACCGTGAAATAAATAATAACATAAGAACATTTTAGTTTAAAACGTTTTTTTTTTTTTTTTTTTTTACTTTGTAAAATGTCAACTTGAAAGGCCACGCAACGTCCTAGCCTGAGATTCCACTGCCTTGTTAATTATGCGGTGGGCACTTAGGGGCCACACCCACTTCTGTTTGTACGCCTTGTATTGCACGCAAAGCAATTCAAGCCATTCTATTTCCTTAACACTAAATGTCGCCCTTTAATCAAGCAACCATGCCGAATGTTGGTTAAGCCGCAGTCGCTTAGCCGGTTCCCATACGAACACCTAAGTTAAGCAACATCGGGATAGGTAAGAAGGAGGGTGGGTGACCACTCTCTTCCGAAACACTAGTAAATGTTATGGTTGCTTAGAGCAGATTTGAGAGTTCGAAAGCTTGTGTAACAGTTTCGTTCCTATCGTGAACAGGATAGTGGAGGAAGGAGAAGGCTACGTGCCGGTGCCAGGCTTCTCCTCATCCCTTCCTTATCAACATCCATCAATCAATCATAAAATGATAATAACAATTGCACTAGTGGGACGTCAGTCCGTTGCAAATATAGAATACAAACATTACACGAATACATAGACCGGCGCCTCCACCATGTTCAAAACGTAACAACTAATTGTTCACTCTTGCCCCTTTTGGAGTATGTTTGACTTAAAACTCAAATGAGAATCATATAAAACTGTTTTTTTACTTGTTAAGATTTAGATACACACAATGTTAAATGGTCTATGGCTGTATTTGTGTTGCTAATAAATAAATATTTCATAAAATCATTTTGGTATAAGAATATAATTTTTTTATTAGATTTAAGGAAAGTCCAAGGTTTATCATGTTATCAATGAATCCAAAACTTTCTTCCTATGAATATTTACATCTAGATGTTTTTATAAACTTGACTTAATTAAACATATGGATTTGTGGTGTAAAATAATGTGTTTATTACGATTATTATCCTAAGTTAAGCGTTTATATTTGCAAACACAGTTTTTTTATTCTTAATCTCTTTTATCTTAATAATTGAAAGTGAGTATACTTATTAAAGTGAAGTAATCCAAGAAATAGAACACTTAGTCACCACTAAGCTACAGTATTGAGCGACTAATGCCTCTAACTTCAATGTCCAGTTAATGTGTTAAGTAAATTTAGCTGCCAGGTATCCAAGTTTGGTGTATTTCTATTGGTCGTTGTCATGGTGAAAACAATTTCACTGAAAAAAAAATTGTAACTGAACATTCAAATACCGGCCATAACAATATTAAAATAAGGTGCAGTTAGAACATCGGCTGTTAGTTTACTCGCCCCAACCCCCTGTTTAGTATTATATTCTAAACAAACAGCCAAAGAAGAACATTCGTTGGGTTATTGTCGCTTTTTGGAAATATTAAATATGTCATCCTGCAGCGTAATTTTCAAGCTCTTAATACCTGGTCGGAATAATGAGGCAGTCTCACAAGAATGTATGTGGTACCGATAAATATTCAATAATTTCAAATGTATGTTCAGATAATATAATTTTTAACATTTTCTCCTAATGGCTTAGAAATAACATAAAGTGTACAATTTGTTTACATATTTGACACAGTACATAAAGTAGAATTGAATTATTATTATATGTTTATATGGCTCGCTGGTTCTCTGGGTTTTTCCTGTCTCCAATATAGAATTATTGCGCTGGGTTTGGTTTCCAGCTCGGGACGACGTTTGTGTACTTCTATAATTAATTAATGAATTAATTAATTAATTACTTAATTATTTTGATATAATACTATAGTATAAAATATGTCAACGGTGACATTGGAGTCGATGATAATTCTTGTCTCTTATCTTGTCTCTATGATTGGAAT
The DNA here is from genome assembly GCA_945910005.1 of Isoperla grammatica. Classification (NCBI taxonomy): domain Eukaryota; kingdom Metazoa; phylum Arthropoda; class Insecta; order Plecoptera; family Perlodidae; genus Isoperla; species Isoperla grammatica. The sequence goes on along the minus strand of OX246738.1, from coordinate 112,955,808 downwards.
CATTCTATTCATGACTACAAGAGGTGATAATGAAGATGAAGGACGATTACAAAAACTCTGGGGGGCCTTATGAGGGATTCGAACCCACATCACACCCAACCCACATCCGTCGGTGTCATACATAACCTAAGCCCCAACCATATAAACCACAGTAAACAGCTTTACTTTTGGAAGCGTCAAGCAACAAGGAGTACAATAAATTGAACAATGTCCACATCCACACTGAAAATGAGTTCTTGTAACTGAGTAGACGTACAAAATAAATAAAAATTTGTATTTCATAAAGTTTGTAATAACATATTTTAAATATTCATGAGCAACGCGTGCAGCTTTGTTAAACCGTGTTTTGTATCACCTTGGTTCTTTCTTGACTCGATTTCTTCCCACTAAACTGGAGCATGTATACTCTAACTCTAAGTCCCACTCCATTTCTTTCCATTTGCTTCAATTTGCTGAAGTTTCCGGCGCCCCTCCCCCTCCCCCTCCCCCCCCCGGCCGTCGCACGGATCCATCAACGTAGGCCAGAGTCGTGACACCACCTCGGCTCTACAAACAACACCAAATAGCACTTCCACGTCTCGAGACGAGGTCATTCGCTTTTTACGGCGAGTGTACAAGGCGCATTACTATACACTGAATAGCGAATGTATGGTGTGTATATATACTATATAGTGTATGGCACTTAGTTAAGAAACTATCAGAGGATCATCAAATCGAGCACGCTATGCTCTGATCCAGCTCAACTTGAGCTGTCGACAGGGACAAGTGCCTCGTGTAATATGAATAATGTTTCTTAGGAAAATTGCCAATCCACGTCCCTCTTCAGGTGTCTTACTATTTAGATATTGTAGTATTTGGAAAAGTTAAGAAGGAATGTCTTAAGACTGTTAGAATGACTTAATGCCAGCATTGGCTTTGTGACTGAGGAAAACCTCGAACAATACCGTCTCTCAGGATTACCAGTAGCGGGTATCGAACCTGCGACCTGCGGAGTGTTGGTAGTTGAGCAGCGCGCCACCAGATATCACTGCTGCTGCCACCTCATAACATGGCAACAGTGTCAGAATGGCCGAGAGTCGGTAGTTGAGCGGCGCGCCACCAGATATCACTGCTGCTGCCACCTCATAACATGGCAACAGTGTCAGAATGGCCGAGAGTCGGTAGTTTAGCGGCGCGCCACCAGATATCACTGCTGCTGCCACCTCATAACATGGCAACAGTGTCAGAATGGCCGAGAGTCGGTAGTTTAGCGGCGCGCCACCAGATATCACTGCTGCTGCCACCTCATAACATGGCAACAGTGTCAGAATGGCCGAGAGTCGGTAGTTGAGCGGCGCGCCACCAGATATCACTGCTGCTGCCACCTCATAACATGGCAACAGTGTCAGAATGGCCGAGTGTCGGTAGTTGAGCGGCGCGCCACCAGATATCACTGCTGCTGCCACCTCATAACATGGCAACAGTGTCAGAATGGCCGAGTGTCGGTAGTTGAGCGGCGCGCCACCAGATATCACTGCTGCTGCCACCTCATAACATGGCAACAGTGTCAGAATGGCCGAGTGTCGGTAGTTGAGCGGCGCGCCACCAGATATCACTGCTGCTGCCATCTCATAACATGGCAGCAGTGTCAGAATGGCCGAGTGTCGGTAGTTGAGCGGCGCGCCACCAGATATCACTGCTGCTGCCACCTCATAACATGGCAACAGTGTCAGAATGGCCGAGTGTCGGTAGTTGAGCAGCGCGCCACCAGATATCACTGCTGCTGCCACCTCATAACATGGCAACAGTGTCAGAATGGCCGAGTGTTGGTAGTTGAGCAGCGCGCCACCAGATATCACTGCTGCTGCCACCTCATAACATGGCAACAGTGTCAGAATGGCCGAGTGTCGGTAGTTGAGCAGCGCGCCACCAGATATCACTGCTGCTGCCACCTCATAACATGGCAACAGTGTCAGAATGGCCGAGTGTCGGTAGTTGAGCGGCGCGCCACCAGATATCACTGCTGCTGCCATCTCATAACATGGCAACAGTGTCAGAATGGCCGAGTGTTGGTAGTTGAGCGGCGCGCCACCAGATATCACTGCTGCTGCCATCTCATAACATGGCAACAGTGTCAGAATGGCCGAGTGTCGGTAGTTGAGCAGCGCGCCACCAGATATCACTGCTGCTGCCATCTCATAACATGGCAACAGTGTCAGAATGGCCGAGTGTTGGTAGTTGAGCGGCGCGCCACCAGATATCACTGCTGCTGCCATCGTTAAGCGACGAGTAGATCGATTAATCGCTTAAGCTGTCCGTAATGAGTTTCAAATCTGAGAAAAGACACTTTCATTACGGGATACTCCGCCTTGTTCGATCTATAGCGACTTCCTGGACAGGGCTGCCAACCGTCGAGTCAGCTAACACTTAACAACACTGCCTTAAACACAGGGCGGCCAACAGTTCAGTCAGCTGACACTTAACAACACTGCCTTCAACACAGGGCGGCCAACAGTCGAGTAAGATGAATCTGTGTTGATGATCAGACGAGTGGAGTGATAAAGAATTTAAAAGGTACAATAAACAAGGTACAAAAAAAAATAGTAATATGAGTAATCTATTTCGGAGGCTTTCACGGCCGGAGTCAACTATACAATCGTGGTTTTCCGGGTACAACCGTGTCAAAAGGTGGAACCAATCCAACGTTTCGTTCCATTGCAATAAGGCGAAACGTTGGATTGTTTCCACCTTTTGACACGGTTGTACCCGGAAAACCACGATAGTATAGTAATAGTAATATGAGTACTTTTCAGCAGAATGGCGTACAATGGTTAGGTTAGGTCACAGGGCTGGGGAAGCAGACTTTAAAAAGGTGTATACCTTATTGTGAGTTGATGACAATGGTATTGCATCAAATGTTCTCATGTTCTGTAAAAAAAAAAAATAGGACGATTTCATATTTTCACCTTTCACTTTATTTAAAAATTAAAAATAAAGTAATTCCCGGATCCCATAGTTGCGTAGAGTTTTGTATTAAACGTATTATGGATTGAGATTTGCATGGAGACACGCCGTGGATGATGTAAATTACTCTGTCGATCTTGACTGATAATCAACACAATCATTTTTTGAGTAAGTTTTTTGGTAGCTATATCAACACCGTCAGATAATTTATTTCAAATATCCTACAGACCATCGATTGATGAAGCCTTATTTTGTGTATCATTTAGCGGCAATTGTAATTACAAAAGTGTAAATATTACCCCACCTAGCATCTTATTTCAAAATGAATTTTTACATACTCAATATTCTAAATTTGTGATATATCATTGTAAAGTGTAAATAAATAAGTTAAATAAATCAATTTTCTCAATAAAAAAGATAAATTTTGATTTATTTAGTTAAAATTTAAATGTTTTTGCTTGATTAGACATTTTAATGAAGTCTCCCAATACAACTAACATTTCTAAAAACATACGACAGGTTTATTTTGTAGCTCCCTTGTATCGCAAAGCGCTTTCTCTAGTCCAGTTCCCGAGGAAATGACGTGAGGCGGGGGTGGGGTGGGGTGGCAGGAAGGGCGGGGTTGATAGCCTGGTATGGCCCCTGGGGGTTGCGGGATCCTGCGGGGGGTCGGGTATTAAGCATGCGGGAGTTAGTAGATTTCATTAGACCCACTGGTTTAGACAGCACTCACACCGTCACACGCGTCCATACAACAACAGAAAATCTAAAGTAAATTAACACGCCTGAACACAGATTCAATTATTGATACGTTTTTAATGCTTTTTGGATGAGGTCCATTATAATAATAATTTTTCTTAGAAAACACCTCCCCTTGTCAATCCTTCTTTGGACTAACTTTAGGAATTGGGTATTTTGAATAGTTGTAAAGGAATGTCCAAGGGTTGTCAGTATGGCTCAATCACAGCAGGATTGGTTAAACCCTCGGCAAAACCATCAGTCAGGACTACCCGTGGCCGGTATCGAACAGGCGACCTCCCGAATAGAGTCTCGCGTCTGACCGCTGAGCCACCTCTGTCGGTGTAGAACTCTATGAATTTATCGGAACTGTAAAGTACGACAAGGCTTGCAGAGAACTCTAAAACGTTAAGTGTGGTCTGTTCAATGTTCATGGGGTTTATGTGTTGAAGAGAATTGATGGGATTGAAATGTTCCTTTTGAAGCAAGATTCTTCACTTCATGAAAGCTACATCTTGATTGCATGAACCGATTTCTGTTTAAAAAGAGTTATAAATATGACATGAAATACTTTGATTAATTATTAGTTTCAAACCTTGAGTTGAGCTATTATTTTGAAGGGTAGTTTCAAGATTTTGTCGAGTTGTTTTGTAGTTCGGAGTTTCCTTTGATGAAGGAGTGCGTCTTTGTTTGATAAGGGTTCTTAATACTAGAATAATTAAAACTAGTTTCCTATAGCTTGGCAAGAGTTTTATGTAGGCCTACTGAGGCAAGTGTCTTTCGTACATGGTTATTACTATACTAAGCCTCCTTTTAAAAACAATTCAATGTATAACTTAATGCATTGTTTAACTGAAGATTGTATGGGTTCTCATAACTAGATAAATATATATTTATTTTTAAGTACTAGATTTAACTTATCTCCTAGGTTGAAAACAATGTTGACGCAGCAGAGTTGCTTAAACAGAATTGTTCAAATTTCAAACGAAGTTACAAATAAAAAATATGAACACAAAATGTATTTATAGTCTACCCAGTCAGTTTCAAGACCTGATTTTCAGTGGGGGATATTTCTACAATTTCTTATGCACTTCTTTGCTACAACGACGCGAAAGTCAGAGTCTACCATTTACACCAGTCTAATATTGATATACATTAAAGTCAAGTTCCAAACTTAAAAAACCCATGTCCAAACCTATGACCCCGATAACCCATGACCTTCTGAAATGGGAGCAGGAATAACCCCAACTATATAACTTAACTCCAACGAAGTCACCTCAAGTAAAATCTATTTCGCATTAAAAAAAAAAAATGTTTATTATTTCATATCATACTTTAGATTGAATCGAGTCTCCTCGATTGAATACTAGTCCGTTGGTTGAATAACGTGTCTTAGAGCAATGTTAGATCGATTAATTCAATCATCAACTTCCTGTCTGAATGAATGGAACCTTCCAAGTGTTATAATGTGACCCAAGCGTCCGGGCGTAACCCATGATAATATAGGTGTGTTTCACTTAGTGCAGATCGATTACATCAGTTCCACTTTACAAACGCAATCTCCCAACTTATCGCACGGCAGCGCCTCACCACCTGTGCATGTTACCCCCTCCCTATCTCATCCCCGTATCGAATAATGAGTGAAAACACCGAACCACTACCAAGAAACCACCCACCCTTCTGGATTAAAATTAAATTCAAATTAGCCTAATTCGTAGCTTTGCAGGGAACAACTTGAGTGTAATTTTCTCTCATTATTAAGCTCTTAAGACTTATAAGGGTTGCTTAATTTCATCATCATACACAACTTGGGTCGGTGGGCTGTGAATTAGATAAGCTTGTTTCTCCGTCTTGTATAAGGAACTCTGCGTGCACCGTGTTCCAACTATATCGTGCGCAATTAATATGATTGTTTCGTGTTTAATCGAGGTTAACCGATGGAGGTGGCTCAGCGGTAAGACGCGAGACTCTCATTCGGGAGGTCGCTGGTTCGATACCGGCCACCGGCAGTAGTGAGAGATTGGAAGGTAAATATAGTACCGTACCTTTAAAACACAAAAAGAACGTAAAACTCCAAAAAAGGACCTATCGTTTTTCGATTCTAATTTGAATTCTATTGCGTTTTTCTTATTATTTTCTTGCTATATATTATACACTCGCTTCTCGTGTATTTATGCGTCACCGCAGACATCGGCTGGTATTGCCTCGTCCCTCTCCCCAAACACTCATCCCACGTTCCAGTATTCGACAACTAGGCCTGTACTAGGTGTTGAGAGAAAGAGAGAGATGGTGAAAGGTGCAAACTGCTAACTAATCATTGCATAATATGCTCGGTCCAATAATGTAACAAGTTTGACTCGCTGTATCTCTTTGTATCCGTTTTACCAAATTATATCAAAACAGTAAAATAGTACCTTAAAATTGCCAAACACGAACATTATATTAATAAATATTATTAAAATATGCATTTTCAGGCAAAATGCATAAGAATGTTTGACAACAGTAAGACTTGAAACATACTTTAATCGTATGCTTTTATTTACCAATAGAAAGATAGGAGATGTCAGGACATTCGTGCCTGATAACTTAAGTATCTTATGTACTATGCATTCGATGGAAAGGATTTGAATGAAACACAAAATCTTTGGTCGTATTGAGTGGTAGCAGTTCGGTTGTAGCACGAGTAACCAATGATCTGTGGCTGTCCTAATTCTCAACTAATAAACACAAATCTGGTTTAACATTTCAAATTGATACATTATGTCGAGACAATGGTAAAAGATTTCCATGTGCAAGTCAACTATATTTTACCTGTTTTACGATCACAAAGCTTTATCTAGAATTGTTTCATCGCTGTCTGCACTCTAAGAATTAATAAAGTGGAATTGCTTGCAATATTGGTTACATTATATACAAAGCAGAAATCTTCTGGCATGCCTCGTGCACAATATTTTCCGCAGTTGTAGAGCTGCGAGATGAGAGCCAGAGAGCTGAGAGCTGGAGAGCCAGAGAGCCGGTTGCTTAGCAAACCCGGCCGGGGAATGTAATAATGCTCCGTTCTGTTCCGTTCTGAAGTGCTGCGTGGGGTGGGTTGAGGGGGTGGGGGGCAGGGGTGGGGGCGAAGAGTTGAACGATGGAATGTTTTAAAGGTAGGTTACAAATAAAACAATGGATGAGAACGCGTTGGTAAATGAATATTGTTGAAATTTACCGGGTGGAATCAAAATAAAACTAAACGGAATATGAGCGTGTTGCTTCGTTGCAGCAGAAGAGGACTTCCCAATCGAAATTAAAATTCTTTCTATACAAAAAGAATGTATAAGTAGTATTTCACAACTCGCATTTCTACATAGAAATAGCAAATTTCATCAATGTAAACTGATAAAAATATACTTCGTCAGTTTTTGTACCACAAGATCGTGAAATTGTAGCGTCTCTTCTACATTCCCATACCGGTGTCTGTAGGTCTATAGTCTCAAAACATATTTTGTAGTATAGCTAAGTTTTAGCGTCGACTATTGAGGAAAACTGTCAATTGTCAAAACAGAATCAAGCAGAAAGCAACGTGGTATATTTTCAATGAATGTCATGAATTAAATACAAATTGTGAACTGTAATTTTAATAATATAATAAAAATGAAACTGTCTCAAATCTATTAAATTTTATTTGCATATCCAATCAGTTTTCATACACTTTTTTTCAATTAGTAGTAGCTTGTCATATAACATAATATAATATATTTACCTTAGAAAATGTGCAAGAAAAGCTTTTAGACAACTCCTCACCCCATTTTTACACTTAAATCGGATCGCATTGACTCCAAACGTAATGCATGTTGCATATATTTTGTTCATTAAATTTAGACATTTAGATTTGTAGAAATGTTTCATTAACTGTGGACACTAATATCTGTTTTGTGTATCTTCCCACAATTTCGATGATACGACAGAAACCTTAAATTGTACCACAGGTTCTTAGCACTGACATCTTGATGATAACAAAATAATGGTTCCATAATGTTTAAGAATCCGTGTGTTGTATTTTTTCTAAGTCCAAATTAACCTTGGCCATGGTACAACTATGGGTGGGGGTGCCGAGTACGACCCTTCCAGGATGTTCGCACCCTAACACATCACACTTGACAAACATACTAATGTTACTCGAGTTAATAAGCTGTTGTTAACACTGTTTGCGGACATGTAACAAGGAACGCATAGGAGATTACGATTCACTGACATAAATATATATATTTAATAAGGGAATTGTTATAAATTAGATTATTTTTAAGTAACATAATATATAGTATATTTCTTAGTTTGAACATTGATACCGCCGAATACGAATTGAAAATTAAATAACATAATACCAGCGATCGGGTTTTGTAAAATAAATAAATAGGCCTACTTAAGGTTTAGTTAAAAATGATGTAAAGTTAGTAATTACGTATTATTTCCCGCACGGAGGTACAAACCTGGGTCATTTACTCAAAAACTGCGAAGTGTCACGCAGTTTGGGAAATACATTTAGGTAGGAAATTTATAACAGATTTATAGTATACCATAGGTTGCGCGAAACATAGCAGGGTTTGGTAAAAAAAATGATGGATTGTTAGTAATTACGTAATGTGGTCCGCACGGAGGTATGAACCTGGGTCAATTACTCAAAAACTGCGGGGTGTCACGCAGTTTAGAAAACACATTTGGATAGGGTATATATTGCAGATTTATAATATAACATTGGTTTTGCGAAACATGTCAGGGTTAAGTTGAAAAATGATGCAAAATTAGTAATTACGTATTATTTTCCGCACGGAGGTATGAACCTGGGTCATTTACTCAAAACCTGCGGAGTGTCGTGCAGTTTGGGCAACACATTTGTGTAGGTAATATATTGCAGATTTATAATATACATTTGGTTGCGCGAAACGTATCAGGGTTTGGTAAAAAAATGATGGATTATTGTGGTCCGCACGGAGGTACGAACCTGGGTCATTTACTCAAAAACTGCAGGGTGTCACGCAGTTTGGGAAACACACTTGGGTAGGTTATAAATTGCAGATTGATAATTTACCATTGGTTGCGCGAAACATATCAATTGACTTTAGCCAATGTTTTGTAAGTGTAATTAATGGTTGTTTACGACTTAGGCCTACTTGGCAGCTGGGTCATAAGACGCAGGTCTTAAGTCGCCTCTTACGACAAGCAGAGCTACCCTGGAGCAATTCTGTTAACTTGGCGACTTAATTTTCTTTATAATAGAGAAAACTCCCTACTAGGACTGAAACCCCAAGTACTGTTAAGTATTATAGGGGGTATCCAACCCTACCCACTATTTATTACTAACTGAATTTCATAACAATGCATGATGTGTATATAATCCAATGTAAGACTAAAAACGTTTATTTATCCACTCACCTCACGGTACACTTTACTGCAAGACAACCACTTCTGATAAGTGAATACAGTTTCTGCTCTGGAACCCACGTTAACATCACCTGCTAAACAAGGAGACAGGGTATGTAATAACTATCAGTACAGAAGTGAGACAGACTGATAAGTGCATACAGTCCTTGTCCTGGATCCCACACATCACCTGCTAAACAAGGAGAGAGAATATGTAATAACTATCGGTACACACTGTAATTTGTTATGTTACATTTCATAAACCGCTACCTTTGTGTAACAAGCATGTTCATCATCAAAGGCTCAGTTTTCATTAGTTGTAACATTGTTCCATTCAGGTAAAACCAATATCTCCCTCTCTATATTGGTGGGCGACGCACCAGCAATGCAATAACGTATACCAGCAGTCACCTGGCGACGCTCCCCCTCTCCCCCCTCCCCTCACCCCTCAACCCCTCAGCTGGAAGAGACCTGACATAATATCACTGCGTTATTAATAAAACGTGAAACATTCGAGAACGATAACCGTCAAGTTGTATCCAGCTCAGTGAGCTCAATGTGGAGTATTGGAATAAGGATGTCTGATGTTACATCGGCTTCTCGTACACTCCACAGTATTATTAGCACTTAGCAGTGATGAAAGTGAGCCGGAGCGGACCGGAGCGACGTACCGGTACTTTGTTTAATACCGGAACTGAGCTCCGGTATTTTTTATCTGTATCCATCAAATTATAGCGATTCCTAACATCTAACTGATAACTGATGAGCTAGACGAACAAGCACAGCAGCTAGACAGTCACACGTAGTGAGTTTCATCAACTATGTCGTCACTTCCTTAGCCTCTCATACTGCGGTCTTGGGAAAAGTGTTTTAAGCGATAAAAAAATCAAATTTTAATTACTGTATCTTTTAACTTGGTATCGATTGCCACAATATTACAAAAATCATTTAAAACAATATAATATAAAATATTTTTTGGATTACTGTTCTAAATAATATCACAATATAACAGATGCATGGCTGCATTCAATGAACCCACTTTGAAATACATGTTTTAGCTATGGATCTATTCTGTTTTAAGTATTTAGATAACGCATATCTAAAGAGAGTAGTCTGACCGTTTAGTGTTCAGTTTTCTATTTTGAAAGTAAACATTTCTAAACTTGAACTCCAACTTTTTCAGTTTTTACTTTTTTGTAACTAACTTATATAATTTCCATGTATCGTGATTCTAAAGTAAGCCTATTTTCCTCTCACTTCTCTCTTTATATGTGTTCTCAAACAACAAAAGAAAAATTTGTTTAATTGCTACAAAATTTATTTCAAAAAGTTGAAATTGAATTCAACCAATTACCATTCATTATTCAGAATAAAATGCCAACAATGTTTTTTATTTTGTTGTTGTTTGAAATTATTTTTGTGTTATTGTTGTCAGGGGTGCCACGTTCCAAGATAAAATAATAATATAATGCAGAGCAAATGATTTAGTTATCGCGTGACCATTCCCAGCAGCTTAACACCCTTCATTTACTCGTTAACTATAACTTACAACTTTGGGAAACAAAATCTTCTACTAACGCAGCCATGTAGCTTAAATTATTACCACTTTATCATTAATTAATATCTATTTTTAGCCCCTACCACTTTCTTTTACTGATTCATTCATAAGTTAAATTTAAATAAATCTATCAGAATTGAAAGGGTCAATTTTGTGTTGTACTTTTTGTTACTGTATCAAACATCATAGGTAAAAAAATAAATTGCCGTCTTACAGTTAAAGAAATTACCGCCCTGTCAATGCAAAGCATGTTGCAATGTGGTAACGAAACATTGCTATATAGCTACACCACTTTCTGAGAGTTGGTTTGTAAAAGTGATCAAATGTAGGCCTACCATGTTTCTTTGAAAAAAGATGGGTACATTTTGTAAGATTAATGAATAAAACAAAAATAGTAAGCTAGTGCAGAACAAGATAGAGATGTATGTATGTGAGATGTCTCTCGGTCTCTCTCTCTCTCTCTCTCTCTCTCTCTCTCTCTCTCTCTCACACTAAACACTCTCTCGTCCCTCTGGGATTATAAAATATGCATTAGTAATTCAGAATGCTTGGCTAAAAGAGTACCCTTTCAATAATATGCTTAGTTTATACCTATGATTGAAGGCCTAAGTTTGGTGTATGGGCTATGACGTATTCAACTCGGATTGGCAACGATATATTCAAGTGTAGGCCTACTTGGGGCTGTATTGTTTTTACGAGCAAGATGTACAATATCTATTGAACTGTTAATAACAAATAATAGAACGTTGGATGTTTTAAGCAAATATAGCAGAAAACCATGAAAGAAATTGCAAATACAAGAAGTTTAAAAAATAAGATACATTTTCTGTATATCTGTAAAAAAATATTGGTCTTTGATTTCACATTCACTTGGCCCAAATACAAATGACCAGATGTACGAATGTTACCATATGCATTTGTGTTATATATCTCTGGATCGTCTCTTTGACGACTGTGCGTGTGCGTGTGCGTGTGCGTGTTCGTGTGCGTGTGCGTGTGCGTGTGCGTGTGCGTGTGCGTGTGCGTGTGCGTGTGCGTGTGCGTGTGCGTGTGCGTGTGCGTGTGCGTGTGCGTGTGCGTGTGCGTGTGCGTGTGCGTGTGCGTGTGCGTGTGCGTGTGCGTGTGCGTGTGCGTGTGCGTGTGCGTGTGCGTGTGCGTGTGCTCGTGTCTACACCACCACTACAAGGCAAGGAGACTGCCTGTGCACCCACAGTACCAGAGTCTCGCCCCGCCCCCTCCCGCCCTCTGTTTGTCGAGGGGGGCGTACCCAGATCAATGAGCCACTGGATGACTTAACTCTAGAGCTCTATTGGACAGCGGGTCGGCGCTCCACCCCCGCCTAAGCTCGTCGCCAAGTAGCAGCGAGGATCCTCTGTGACACAGGTTTCACCTCCATGATTCTACCGTATTAAAATCCTGAGCTGAGTCGGAATTGGGAAGCGATCTGTTTGAGTAGTGGCTTTAAAACAGTTTGTTGTCGCGGCTGCTCGAGCGAGCAGCAATGGCGTTGTGATCGTTCGTGTGTGTTTTACTGTTTGACTCCGGCCTCAAGATTCTCTCCTCACTGGCCCTGCGACCGGGCCCGACCGGATCCATGCTCAACAACCTACCGGTCAACTCCGGCGGCCTCAGTCTCAGCGGTGAGTCCAGGGGCGTTACCTCTTCATATTAGCCTCCTCACACCGCACATCAACGACTTTGCAATTTCTCACTAATTGTTTGGGTGTGCGAAGTGGAGGCACATCGGTTACACTCGCGCCATCTCTCTCCCGCTCATTAAGAGCTTCCCCTTTGATAGGCGAACTAAGGGATTAAATTGAGTTAGGAACGCCGCGCCCAAATTAGACCAATTCTGAAGGTAGCCTATTCCAGCAGTGGCTGCTAAATGCAATCAATTTGTCGTGCTTGGGAGACGGACGATGTGCCGGGCGAGGGGTCCGTAGTAGCAGCAGGACGTTGGACAACGCGGTTTACTTCAGACAGTGAGTGAACAACACAGTGGATCATGTCCGCTGTATTATTGTTACAGCTTGTGGAGTGCGATAGTGTCTGGTGATATCTCCTCGGATGATTGTGCTAGAGAGATGGGGTATGTGCGTATTGTGTTGTAGCGTTAACTCTGTGCTTGGGTGGTCGTCCCAAAACAAAATAGCTCGATGTGAGATCATATAAACCATTTTATTGCAGGAAGGCATTCGGAATGTATCCGTATATTTCCTTACAGTTTGTATTGTTTTTACAACTGTTATTGTAGTTCTCTTTCTGAGTTGAGAGCGAAGTGCGGTGAACGATGACGGTAACATTGTGTTATTGATGAATGTCTTGGCAGAATAGAGTAATCCACAGTTCATAATGGATCTGGATAGGAATATCCTTATTTTGTTCAAATTGAGACAACGTTTGTCAACTCTTGATGCATTTCATGGTATTCCTATGTCTTCCTCTAAAGTGGACAGGGTATTATAGCTGTTAAAGAACTATGGGGTTTTAAGTATCAATAAGATGCCGAACGCTTTCAACTCAAAAAGAGACCTTTATGCTAAAGTTCAGCTATACATTTGCGTAAACACATTCTTAAAGAGTGCGCTTGACATATTAGATGGTTTATCTATGAGTGTTTTAGATCGTTATGGGTCAATGTAGCCGGTTAGAATGCGTTTTTTGGTAGAGTTCTACGCAAATAATTGCTTCCTTCCTCTAAAGTATAACCACCAATTAAGTGTCATGAAATGATCTGATTTAGTCCAACAGTTTGTAAACTGTTTGTTGATTGTATCGTTATTACTATATTGCAGATATTACTCTGTATAAGCAATAATATAAAACGGAAACATTATTACCAAAATGTAGTTATATATATACATACAACATCCTTAGCCATTATTCTTACTGCTCATTTTTATTTTTATTGCTATGTCATTATTACTATTGTTGATATTCATACTATATAATAGTAAGAACGCCCTTGAGTATAATAGGAATTTAAGATTGATATTCCCATTCCAAAAATAAGTGTTTTAACCATTTTCACAATATTCTAACATATATACAATACATCTGAAAAAAGGGCGATAGTACAAGTTTTCTTCGGAATATATTTGTGTTCCTTGGATAGATACAAACTATACCATCCACTGGCATTAGTGAGCACCGAGTAACAGAGTCTTATAATACAGATGCATCCTTGTGGCGAGGCCAGGGTGGATATTCAGTTCGACTTATATACGTGCGCAGTGTTTGGTTTGAGAAGTATATGAACAACATCTTGACATTTAAAATACTCACGCACTCATGAATGTATCCAAGATTTGAAGTATTCATTGGAGCACCCATTTATCAACTTTTCAACCTGAATTGAGCAGACAATTTGGTTTAATTTCGTATGAAGGCCCATAAAAGACTGTAACCTTATTGCTAAGAATTATGTGCATACTGAGAGTTATGTTTTGGTTGTTTGCGTGCTCTTAAACAATAAAGTCATTTGACTTTTGCGTCCAGTGCGTCGGAATATGACACTTCGCAACCTCATATCTTGGGTCATCACGGTTCTATACTTTTATCCTGAATCATAATTCATTCTTTCATTACATATTTTTATTACAGACCTCAGGGTTCATAAACAAACTCAATTCACATCACATGAAACACTAAACACAAAAAAATAACCATCACAAAAATATACAACCAACAAATAATTAGTTACTAATTCCAGACTTTAAAAGTGTCTTGTTCGCAGAGTGATTGTATTGGTTTACTGTTTTAAATTGAGATTTTACATAATCAGGATTAGGCTATAGTATGGTATTTCGCAAACACATTGATAGGCCCAGCTTACGGTAGGCAATATGTGCAATCTTGTATATGATTAACTGTGTATAGTAGGAATGTAAGATTCAAGGGCTCTTCTAATAACTTAATCCCAGCATAAAGGAAAAACAGAAAGTAAAATACGTTTATTCGGGAATAGCAATGGCGGGAACCGAACCCGAACCCCACCGAATCAGAGTGACTATTGCTTCTTCCACTGAGCCAGGGTTGTCCCTATTTGTCATCGGGTGGGTCGGTAGGTCCAATGGGTCCCATATTCATTACTGCCGTATTAACGATGTGGATATCGCCCTTGATTTCCTAAATATCAATAAGTTCCAGCTGCCTAATCCAAAGCCACCCCTGTTATTGATACAATACACCTGGTGCTCACGGTCCATACTGTGGGCTTCGTCCGATAGGTAGTAGGTACATTTAAGGCCTTTAATTGAAGCGTCGACTGGAATAAAGTTGTAAGTAGCATTTTCCCTTTTATTCGGGAAGTATAAAAAACGAGAAATTCTACATTGGGTTATTATTTTTGTCTACTTTCATCTTTCCAATAGCGAAGTTTAATCTTTCTCTTTTAACTCTTGTAATTGTATTCACTTGTGCTGGAAACACTTTCAAACTTTTCTTAGAGACCACCTTTATAAACACTTACATTATTCCAAGTTGGCCAAATTTAAAAATGTATTTAACAATGTTGTGTTAAAAAAGTAACTAATAAGTTACACCACAGTCTAGGCTGCAGTGACATAGGCCTACAACGTTTTCCCATGAAAATTTAGAAATAATAAAAATGTGATTGATTGATTGATTGATTGATTTTTCAATCAATAAAAATGAAAATAAAAATGTGACTTACAACGTTATTCCAGCCGACGCTTCATTACAATCTCAACATTACTGGATTGAGTCACCCCTATAACCTAAGACAGCATAAATGAAAAAACACGACCAATAACAACCAGAGAGTTCAAGAAAGAGCAGTACTGAATGTAATTGTAACACATTATAATTTAGTCTCACAACATGCTGGTATAAATGTATTATTGATAATATATGTTGGTAAAATTCCGAACGTTAATCCAAACATGTATTTCTTCTACTCCTTTACTCTAGCACCAGTTTATAAAATTGTTTTACAATTTACATCATGAATTATTTATGAATATTTATATATTTTATTTATTCAACTTCAGAATACAACATTACAGAAAACAGTTGGATGCATAAATAGGCCTATAAGCAAAACCAATTGTTCCACGAAGACCATTAAATTAATACTAACTCCCTATGTATTACTTAAAACACTATTGTTTATAAAAACACAGCCTACATTGAAGAACAAAAAGTAAAATACAGTTTTAGTATAGTACGTAGAGCTACTAAATGTTTATTGTTTACTGTAAGAAGGCTAACTGGAATATAACAATGTTGTGGTACGAAATACGGTATTCAATAAATGATAAGTGTAGCCTATTGCTCATATAAACGGTATTAATATTATAATTTTATAAACATAGCCTAAGGTTATGTCTTCTTTCGTCTCATAAGATTGCATCAGTTAACAGAACTTCTTATATCTCATAAAATACAATGCAAAGATAACGTCTATAAGAGATAATGTATAGGCCAACTAACTTTATATAGCGTTACATTGTATTACACAAAACGATAAGAAAATTGATGTTTCATAGTTATTGTATTACAAAGTTGTATAAGGATGTAATGTAATGTAATAGGCTATACCTTGTGCACTTGTGCTTGTTAGGTGCCAAACGTATGAATTCAGTGAATTGCGTTGTTCAGTTTAAAATTTAAATTATGTAATCAGTGTTTAACAAAATACATTTGTTTAAACCCGAAAGTCATGATTTGTAACTTGTTACGTAAATGCATTAAAGCACGCATTCAGACGAGACAAATGAATGCTGGAAGTCAAATCAGTTCATATTGTATAACTCATAGGCTGTTTTGGACATTATAATGTACGGAAATGAAGGACTGAATAATACAAATGATAGAATGAGCTTATCTTTTCTTATCATTATCAAAAGCGCGGTATGGATATATAAACATTTTGATAAGATACACCCAAAATCTCATGATAAAAATGATGTGGCTGATGAAAAGTAAATTTGAATTGTTTATTTCTTCATGGAATTGTTTAATTTTTAACGAAATTACTTCATTTTGACTTCTACAGACAAAAAGCTTCCCAAGTACAAGTTTATTGCAGCTATGAGAGAAACAATTTAGATGGCGGCTACCTAGAACCTTAAGCTATAGCTATTCAGAGTATAGCCTATCTTTTCAACACACGCAATACATTTTGAAAATAAGGCAACGAAGTTTTACTATATTTAGATGTAATATATATTAAAACACTGGCAGAAACCTGAAGTGCAAAAATGTCACATACTTAACTGTGTCAATACGTTTTCAAATAATTAGCTCAGTCATTAAATTAGTCGAAAATGAAACAAGCGTGGTTTCGCATTTGCACGGAAGCCTCACATATTTAGGCTACGTATGCAGAATATCCAAACCAATCATGTACATTCAATGGTCACTAACCGTCACCCTTTAATAATTTAATAATAATAACTACGACTAGTACTAGATTAGTGTATAATGATAGTGAAAACATTTAAAACTCTTTCAGGTACAGTGGTTATACCGCTGTTGGCCATCAGCTAAGCTATCTGAAGTGTGCACAATAATGCATGTTGGTTACTAACAATTACCACCTTTCTTCGCATAGTACGAATTTCCTAATCGGCTAGAAATTTCCTTTCCAAAGTAATACATGCCCGAGAGAAATTTTAATATAAAAACGTAGTGAAAGTCGAGGTAAAATTGAGATGTTTATTGATACCTATGTCCCGGAAAATTGATTTTTCCATAACTCGAGATTCATTTGAGAAACAAAGTGTAATATGAAGGGGTAAACATTTGAGTTAACCTAATTTTTATCAAACACATTTTATACAGCCCATTTATTACTTAATAAGCATTCCAAAATGTAATCGAAATTTTCAAAACAAATATTAATTAACGAAAATTAATGTTATTTAAAAACATCACAACCTTTACCCAGTATAACACGTTTTAATGGAAAGTGAATACTTAAAATCTGTTATAGTAGGGTAAGAGTTAAACATTATTGCTAGATTTGTGTATAACTCGATGTTATGGTGTATGTAATGTACATTGTACACAAGGAATTTGTTCATCCACCTACTCGTGTGTCCAAGTATACATTGAGCCATTCATTATTACCGCTTTGGTGTAGGTGACTTTAGCATCCCCTTAAAGTTTCATTGCAATTAACTGGAGATTACTTCGGTAATGCTGCGTTAATTAATAATAATTACACTCAATGCAATCAATAGTAGGCTTATAGGCCTCACTCTCCTATTCATTGTGTTCCTGGTTTCATTGTGTGAAGTTGCATCTTGTGCTTGTCTAATTATTCCGATGTTTTCGATTCTATCCAACAATAAAAAAATAAACAAGTAGAATCAAGTAAATTTCGCGAATGACTATAACACCGAAATGTGCGTATGACTTTTTTCATAAAGTGAGCACGAATTTATCCATTTTAAGCCAGAAAATGACAAAATTGAATCTCTACCACTGAACAACACTAGACTAACACCAAAATCGGTACAAATTGGCGAATAACATAGAAATTTATTTAATTCATATTTTAAACAATGAAATATACGAAAAATCGGTAAATTTTATTTTTACCTTATGTTGCTTGTAATTTTGGCATTGTAGACCCATAGTATTTTTAATCTTAGTTCTGAAAAAATCATGAAGGAATCCCATAGTGTATCAAGCCACTCGAATGATAACTTTTTCAACACAACAATCATCAACAACAACAACAACAACAACAAACAAAACCGAAATTTGTAAATTTAAAAACGAAATTTGCCTAAAAATGAAACATTTACACAGGCCATCTTAAGTAAATACAGCTGTTGTATGCTTAGACATTGCTACAGACACGTATCTCAGAGTGTAGCTGTTGTATACTGTAGCTGTAGCTGCTCAGACGAAAACTCCACCTCGGGTCATTATAAATGAATGGGGCGGAAGCAAGGAGGTTTCGCGGCCGTTTTCGTTGGTGCAATCGATAAAGTTATCGGTGATAGAGGTTTGTGGAGGAACCTTGTATAAAGTTGCACCGTTCTTCTGACGGGTATACTCTTGCACCACAGCTTGCACGTTAGACATAAGACAGCTGCGTACATATTAGAGAGAGTGACAGATGTGTAAATCACAGAATAGTTGCATGATTTTGAAATTACAAAATATGTATATGCGACATTTTAATAGAATGAGGATCCATCTAGTTCAGGTGTCCCAAAACTGTTTATTTATTTATTTAAATGTACACATACAGTAGTTTATGCCATTAGACGTGAACATTAAAACTTTAACCAACAACAAGGATGAAAATACAACAAAAACTTGAAAATTCCATGAACAATAAGAGAGACACCAACACACTATAATATGTACTTTAATAAATGCTTTCGTCATAGTTAATACGATTGGTGGCCAAACTGAGAGCTCCCCCCTGATTGGCCATGAATCATGATCCATTTAGTCTATGACGAACGCATCATCAGTTAGGTTGTATCGGGGCTCGTGATTCTCAACCTATGGTGACGTCGTACAAAACATTTAACACCAAAATCCAGATCCACTAAACTTGGTGTTTTGTCAAAACCCCGTTTGATTCCACCTCTAATTCCCCTAAATTCCACCAAAGAAAACACCGTCTTTAAACACCGTATCCAGAAAGAGAAATTACTCTTTTTCATTATATTGGTGGGAAAATGGCGGTGTATTTGAATGATGACAAAAATGAGGGCGGATTTTAAACTATCCAACGCAGTATCGATACCAACTGGGTATCATAATATCTAGGTCCTATTGCACATACAACAGTTAAGTTAAGTATAATATGCTTGCTGGATATTATTGTGAAATATCTTGTTTTTTGTTTTGTTGTTTTGTTTTGTGTTTGTTTTTGTTTTTTATCGTCTTGTTTTGTTTGTGTTTGTTGTGTGTTATTTGTTGTTTTAAAATCTAAAAAGTGTTCTGATTAAAATGGCGGCTTGCCTTTTATAGATTTACTGATGGGACTCATAATCTGCCCAAACATTTTAAAAGCCGTATTTAATTAAACAATTTTTACAATTTGCCATTATCAACGTAGGAAAAACGACGCTACTTCATCAGTTAGTTGAGGGACATTGCCACTTTGAGCGCTTCGTTCGTTTTCACTAGCGCCCTCAGTGGCCAAACTCGGTGCCTTAAGTCGATTTCGAGAGCTAAGTCGAAGGAAAATTTTAGAACATTGCGCAGTTCCAACACAATATGGCCCAGGAATATCTTCAAAATGTCGTCACCACCGAAGGCCGATGCTGGTCTCACACCATAGAAACGAGCCTCGAACTTGAGACAAAAGTGTCGGCAATATATTCCAGACTGATTCATATGTAGATGCGTCGGTAGTCGTGCTGTGCGTCACAGGTTGAACACTTTCCCAAGCGCCGGTCTGTTTGTTGAGCGTGATCGGCCACTTGGCGCCTGATCATATGCGGGGCTCGTGATAATTGACAAGTAGCGCTCTGTGGGCTGTGCTAAACGATAGGCCACGCTCGGTACGGACAAACAGTGCAGCGGCATCACACATATACGTGCAGGTCTACACACATACATGCAGGTCTATAGGCCACGCTCGGTACGGGACAAACAGTGCAGCGGCTCTATCACACACACACATGCAGGTCTACACACATACATGCAGGTCTACACACATACATGCAGGTCTACACACATACATGCAGGTCTACACACATACATGCAGGTCTACACACATACATGCAGGTCTACCACACATACATGCAGGTCTACCACACATACATGCAGGTCTACCACACATACATGCAGGTCTACCACACATACATGCAGGTCTACCACACATACATGCAGGTCTACACACATACATGCAGGTCTACACACATACATGCAGGTCTACCACACATACATGCAGGTCTACCACACACATACATGCAGGTCTACACACATACATGCAGGTCTACACACATACATGCAGGTCTACACACATACATGCAGGTCTACACACATACATGTAGGTCTACACACATACATGCAGGTCTACACACATACATGCAGGTCTACACACATACATGCAGGTCTACACACATACATGCAGGTCTACACACATACATGCAGGTCAACCACACATACATGCAGGTATATAGGCCACGCTCGGTACGGGGCAAACAGTGCCGCGGCATCACACGCATACATGCAGGTCTACACACACACATGCAGGTCTATAGGCCACGCTCGGTACGGGGCAAACAGTGCAGCGGCTCTATCACACATACATGCAGGTCTACACACATACATGCAGGTCTATAGGCCACGCTCGGTACGGGGCAAACAGTGCAGCGGCTCTATCACACATACATGCAGGTCTCTACACATATATGCAGGTCTACACACATACATGCAGGTCTACACACATACATGCAGGTCTATAGGCCACGCTCGGTACGGGGCAAACAGTGCAGCGGCTCTATAACACATACATGCAGGTCTACCACACATACATGCAGGTCTACACACACACATACATGCAGGTCTATCACACACACATGCAGGTCTACCACACACACATGCAGGTCTACCACACACATACATGCAGGTCTACACACATACATGCAGGTCTATCACACATATATGCAGGTCTACCACACACACATGCACGTCTACCACACACATACATGCAGGTCTACACACATACATGCAGGTCTATCACACATATATGCAGGTCTACCACACACACATGCACGTCTACCACACACATACATGCAGGTCTACACACACACATACATGCAGGTCTATCACACATATATGCAGGTCTACTACACATACATGCAGGTCTACCACACATACATGCAGGTCTACCACACACACATGCAGGTCTACCACACACACATACATGCAGGTCTACTACACATACATGCAGGTCTACCACACATACATGCAGGTCTACACACACACATACATGCAGGTCTATCACACATATATGCAGGTCTACCACACACACATGCAGGTCTACACACACACATACATGCAGGTCTACTACACATACATGCAGGTCTACTACACATACATGCAGGTCTACCACACACACATGCAGGTCTACACACACACATACATGCAGGTCTACTACACATACATGCAGGTCTACTACACATACATGCAGGTCTACCACACATACATGCAGGTCTACACACACACATACATGCAGGTCTACACACACACATACATGCAGGTCTACCACACACACATGCAGGTCTACCACACACACATGCAGGTCTACACACATATATGCAGGTCTACCACACACACATACATGCAGGTCTACACACACACATACATGCAGGTCTATCACACACACATGCAGGTCTACACACACACATACATGCAGGTCTACACACACACATACATGCAGGTCTATCACACATATATGCAGGTCTACCACACATACATGCAGGTCTACACACACACATACATGCAGGTCTATCACACATATATGCAGGTCTATCACACATACATGCAGGTCTACCACACATACATGCAGGTCTACACACACACATACATGCAGGTCTATCACACATATATGCAGGTCTACCACACACACATGCACGTCTACACACACACATACATGCAGGTCTATCACACATATATGCAGGTCTATCACACATATATGCAGGTCTACCACACACACATGCAGGTCTACACACACACATACATGCAGGTCTACACACACACATACATGCAGGTCTATCACACACACATACATGCAGGTCTACACACACACATACATGCAGGTCTATCACACATATATGCAGGTCTACCACACACACATGCACGTCTACCACACACATACATGCAGGTATAGGCCACGCTCGGTACGGGACAAACAGTGCAGCGGCTCTATCACACATACATGCAGGTCTACCACACATACATGCAGGTCTACCACACATACATGCAGGTCTACCACACATACATGCAGGTCTACCACACATACGTGCAGGTCTACACACATACATGCAGGTCTATAGGCCACGCTCGGTACGGGACAAACAGTGCAGCGGCTCTATCACACATACATGCAGGTCTACCACACATACATGCAGGTCTACCACACATACATGCAGGTCAACCACATACATGCAGTTATAGGCCACGCTCGGTACGGGACAAACAGTGCAGCGGCTCTATCACACATACATGCAGGTCTATCACACATACATGCAGGTCTATCACACATACATGCAGGTCTATCACACATACATGCAGGTCTACCACACATACATGCAGGTCTACCACACATACATGCAGGTCAACCACATACATGCAGTTATAGGCCACGCTCGGTACGGGACAAACAGTGCAGCGGCTCTATCACACTAACATGCAGGTCTACACACATACATGCAGGTCTACACACATACATGCAGGTCAACCACATACATGCAGGTATAGGCCACGCTCGGTACGGGACAAACAGTGCAGCGGCTCTATCACACATACATGCAGGTCTACACACATACATGCAGGTCTACACACATACATGCAGGTCTACCACACACACATACATGCAGGTCTATCACACATATATGCAGGTCTACTACACATACATGCAGGTCTACCACACATACATGCAGGTCTACACACATACATGCAGGTCTACCACACATACATGCAGGTCTACACACATACATGCAGGTCTACCACACATACATGCAGGTCTACCACACATACATGCAGGTCAACCACATACATGCAGGTATAGGCCACGCTCGGTACGGGACAAACAGTGCATTGGCTCTATCACACATACATGCAGGTCTACCACACATACATGCAGGTCTACCACACATACATGCAGGTCAACCACATACATGCAGGTATTGGCCACGCTCGGTACGGGACAAACAGTGCAGCGGCTCTATCACACATACATGCAGGTCTACCACACATACATGCAGGTCTATAGGCCACGCTCGGTACGGGACAAACAGTGCAGCGGCTCTATCACACATACATGCAGGTCTACACACATACATGCAGGTCTACCACACACACATACATGCAGGTCTACACACATACATGCAGGTCTACCACACACACATACATGCAGGTCTACACACACACATACATGCAGGTCTACACACACACATACATGCAGGTCTACACACACACATGCAGGTCTACACACACACATACATGCAGGTCTACCACACACACATACAGGTCTACACACACACATACATGCAGGTCTACACACACACATACATGCAGGTCTACCACACACACATGCAGGTCTACACACACACATACATGCAGGTCTACCACACACACATACATGCAGGTCTACCACACACACATACATGCAGGTCTACCACACACACATACATGCAGGTCTACCACACACACATGCATGCAGGTCTACCACACACACATACATGCAGGTCTACCACACACACATGCATGCAGGTCTACCACACACACATACATGCAGGTCTACCACGCACACATACATGCAGGTCTACCACGCACACATACATGCAGGTCTACACACATACATGCAGGTCTACCACACACACATACATGCAGGTCTATCACACATATATGCAGGTCTACCACACACACATACATGCAGGTCTACCACACACACATACATGCAGGTCTACCACACACACATGCATGCAGGTCTACCACACACACATACATGCAGGTCTACCACGCACACATACATGCAGGTCTACCACGCACACATACATGCAGGTCTACACACATACATGCAGGTCTACCACACACACATACATGCAGGTCTATCACACATATATGCAGGTCTACTACACATACATGCAGGTCTACCACACATACATGCAGGTCTACCACACATACATGCAGGTCAACCACACATACATGCAGGTCTACACACACTTACATGCAGGTCTACACACATACATGCAGGTCTACCACACATACATGCAGGTCTTTCACACATACATGCAGGTCTACCACACATACATGCAGGTCTACACACATACATGCAGGTCTATAGGCCACGCTCGGTACGGGACAAACAGTGCAGCGGCTCTATCACACATACATGCAGGTCTATCACACATACATGCAGGTCTACCACACATACATGCAGGTCTACACACATACATGCAGGTCTACCACACACACATGCAGGTCTACCACACATACATGCAGGTCTACCACACATACATGCAGGTCTACCACACATACATGCAGGTCTACCACACATACATGCAGGTCTACCACACATACATACAGGTCTACACACATACATGCAGGTCTATAGGCCACGCTCGGTACGGGACAAACAGTGCAGCGGCTCTATCACACATACATGCAGGTCTATCACACATACATGCAGGTCTACCACACATACATGCAGGTCTACACACATACATGCAGGTCTACCACATGATTCTTAGGAGGTTTCTCAGCATTAAAATAATAGTAAGGTTCACCTACCCTGCAGAACACCAGCTTTCGATCAGTTCTTAAAATTGATTTGAAATGTATTTAATTTTTAAATTGTCCCAAAAGTAAATCACACTAGGTCATCTCCTAGAGAATTTATTGCTCTTTCTTATAATTGTTTCTTTGATTCAATAAATATTTCTTTTTTCCCAAATGTTCTGAATTCACTTTTTTAATGTATGTGAGTGGACACCTTTCACACCTAATTAAGAAGATTTGAAAAATGTATTGGAACAAATAAACATCATAAGAAAGAACATTCACTATTCTACAGGATGTTATTACTTGATTTACGTTTTTGTTTTTAACAACAACGTTTGTGTTTTAAGTGAGAGTGAGCGAAGAACAATGTTTTCAAGACGGACCTGCTAAACGAAGGGGAGCGCTTATACGATGCAGCGATAGCCTCACCGGGATATGATCGTGAACATCTTGTTAAACACCTATTCTGTTGGATACGGTTCAAAACAACGATAAACTACCAATCCTTTTATGTCACCCTAATTCAATTGTAAACAATAACAAAGTTTACCACTACAGAACCTGTGTAATGACTACACTTACTGCTCTGAAAGATGATGTGGTCAATCTCTTGTGGAATTAACATTAAAATCTAAGTGCCTCGTTCAATTCCATTTCACATTTTCTATAAATATTCATTATTTTATAACTTTGTTATCTCAAATTTTCTCTGGGACGCGGCCATTACTTTGAAAACCGATCTTATTTATTTATTTAATGTCTATACTATTCAGTTATGAAAACTGATTTACAAAGGAGGACAATAAATAGAACTAGGCTATACAAACAATAAATAATAATGAAATCATAAATAACAAAAACAAAAATTACTACTGTACTATAAAAAAAATCAAGAACAAGAAAAAATATTAAAGAAATTAAATCAAATCAAATCAAGTGAAATTTTTTTATATTAAATAATAAAAATAAAATATATAAATATGAAAGAACATCTATAAAGCAGCTGTTACACGGAGAAGTTAAAAAAGTGAAAAGAAAAAAGTAAAGAGAAAAGTTCTTTTTCTAGCCGTCACACGGGATTACACAAGTTGAAAGAGAAGAGCGCGCGTGTGGCGTAACCTATCGGTATTTCTACAAAACTACAATGCGCTCTTGCGGCAAATGGTGGCAACTAGAAGACTGTAGGGCCTAGTCGGTTTCTACGAAACTGGATCGTCGATGCATGTAAACAAATCACTGTTTCTTCTTCTTCGTCGCCGTCTTCTTACAATGGCGATAATTACATTAATATTTACAGCAATTGCAGCCTATTCCTCCGACGAATCCATCGGCATATGCGGTTTTAACTAGAAGGCTACAAGCTGTCAAAGTGACAAGGTTCGTAGGTTAGAATAGCAATGTCTGGACGTCACAACTCTCCCGAGTCGTACTCAATGGCCGTGTCAATCGACCAATCAGCTTCAACTCTTCAAGGTCGTTTTTCTTTTCACTCTTTACTTGTCAAGCAGTGTTCAACTTTTTGGAGAACTTTTCACTTTTCTCTTTTTTCACTTCCTAGTGTGACAGCAACGCGAAAAGTCCCATAAGCTACAAGCTATCTCTACAAGTAAAAGAGTAACTTTTCTCTTTACTTTTCTCTTTCCACTTTTCCAACTTCTCCGTGTAACAGCCGCTTAAAGAAAAGTGTGAAGTAAAACTGTTTTCCTCTGTGCAGGATCGAAAGACATATGCGACGACTTGAAGCGGCATCACCCGGAACTAAAGGTGTCGACACTGAACCACGGTGGTTGTAACAGCGACCATCATGGCCGTCACGGTGGCCTGTGTGACGTGTCCATGCCGCCCCCGCACGGCTCCGGGGGCGGCGGAGGCGGCGGCGGCGGACTGGGGCCCGGCCCGGGGAGCGACGGAGACAAGCCCGCTAAACAGAAGAGACACCGGACGCGCTTCACCCCCGCTCAACTCAACGAGCTGGAGCGATGCTTCTCCAAGACTCACTACCCTGACATCTTCATGAGGGAGGAGATTGCCATGAGGATTGGCCTCACTGAGTCTAGGGTGCAGGTAACAAATTACACCATATTTTTTCAATAATATGAACAGCTGCGGCAGCAGAACGTGCATGGGAATTGGTGGTTCGTTGACCAGTGGTCAGCATCCCTGCTTCCAATGCAGAGGGTCCCGGGTTCAATTCCCGCTTCAGGCAGAAGTTTTTTTACTTCTAATGTGAATTCAGTTCCATTATTTCTTGGCTTAGGAATAAGTAAACGGTGACTTTGGATCCGTCCTAGCAACGAAGCACTCAAGAAATTCAAAGTTGTTCTGAATCAGCCTTGTTGATTCTGGCATTTGTCCACGGGTGTTCGCACTGTCTAATCACTGATTCATATGTTTCGTAATTGAAATATCGATCTTTGATTGGTTATTGCTCACTCGTCGATGGTGTTCGAAGCCTACAGGGTTGGTTTAGTCCCCCACTGCAAATCAATCAGTTTAGTTACTGAGTGGGTAGACTCTAAATGTGAATTTATGTATTTAAGGTTTTCTGTTCGTATCTTAAAAACAACTTTAAAAATCGAAATTGTGGAAAACGAAAAAATCTATGGAATATTAATTACGTTTCGATTAAATGCGATAACACGATATTATTGTATTATAGTATATAATCTAAACGTAATTAATGTTGTATACAAATTTGTTTTCGTTATCTGTAGAGACTGATAATGTATGTCTTGTGTATCTTCCCACAACTTCGTTTTTAAAAGTTGTTATGATGCCGCAGTCTCCTTAAACATTAAACACAAAGGCTATGGGCAATTTACCAAGTTCTCAAGCAGCCACAAATATAATAGAACCGCAAATATGTGTAATGTTCGCTGGTCTGATTGTGATCATTCATAACATAACCAAAACAATCACTTCTTATTAGCTTGGATCGGTTTGTAATTAATTTATAGTTTGTATTCGCGCGAATAAGGGAGTAAATTTGTAGAGGTTTTAGTTCATTGAATGAATGAATGAAATCTCTCGTTGTATTTCCTCGCAGTGTGAGAACCAACCTTAGCAATGTTGTGTTTTCCCACGTTCACGCACAAAGTAATTGCGAAAAACTCACTTCTAGCAAGTGCGATGGCCTTGTTTCCAAATGAATCGGTGTCTTGTTTAAGATGTTTGCATTCAGGCGTTGCACAAACAGTAGTTGTTGTGTTATCCACAGCCATAGCTAAGACCTTCGGAGCTGTTTTAATCCTCGGCTAAGCTGCGGGGTTTGTCCTCACTTTATGAAAGTTAGATCACAGCGCTCTGAGCCCCAGTGCGGGGGTTGATTGAAACAATAACTATACTGGCTCAGCTCGCTGCAACGTGAGGCAACTTATGGGGGATTTAGTAATCGATGGGTGGGAGGTGATCAACGCTGAAGGATGAGCGATTGATTGCACTTACTACAGATAAGCAGTGGATTACGCTACAGCTATGCTATACTACAGATAAGCAGGATTACGCTACAGATAGTCAGTGCAGTAGAATAGCTGTAGCCCTAATTCTTTGGTGTTTGTGCAACTGAGCAGTTTAATAGGGAATGCAAGTGCGCCAAAAAGTAACTACTTCCGGTTCAAACTCATATTTTAGGTCCATAAGATTAGCATGGGCGCTGAAGTTTGAACGTGTATGCCATCTTTCCTGTTCAAACAGTTAGTTTCAAAGTTATGCCGTTGTGAACACTGATTGTTCATAATATACTCTAAATTTTTGTGAATTTAAAAGAGTGACACTTTTTAAATTATTTGGTGTTATCGAAACTTCTGCAAACCGAGTCGGCGTTGCCACATAGTGCACATCACAGCCTTTTCCGTGACAAGATCAAGTAGCAGTAAAAGGCTGCGGACCGGGATTTATTCAACATGGAGGACCCGTGCTTCTTCAGATTTAAAATAATTAATTGAAACATTTAGCACACGTGTGTTCCAAATTGAAGGCTAAATTTATATATAAATACTTAGCAAAAACGTATTACAATCATTTCCCGTTTGAAATACTTTTAATTTCCCGCGAAGTTATAGGTTAGGGTAGCCCCGCCTACCGCAGGCTTCTTGAAAATGTCAACAGCAGACAGCTGACACTTCGAGGTCTCACGTTTGGTTGCAGTTTGGATGGAGCAAGTAATTGAGGGGCAACGAAGAGTGTTCCGATAATAGCTGGATCTTCCAAACTACTCTAACAATAAGCTTTTACGAAATTATTACTTTCCATTCACAAAGTGTGTGCCAAACTCGAGGTTGGTTAGGTTAGCTCTAGGACCCTAGTCATCTGCTCATAGGCCTAGGCCTACCTGCCCGTGGTTCGATTTGTCCTTGGTGTCAAATTCCGTCAGGAAGACAAGTGTGTTTATGCGCTATATTGGCATATGTCGAAAATTAGCTGGGAAGTGTCAATTGAAGAGGTTTCCTAACCATTATAGGGCTACATTATTCAGGTTTATCACAGCCTTTAGCTCTTGACTTTTCAACCACTAGCTAGCTGACAGATGACATTGCCTGTGTGTTGCAAGAAGCACCTAATTTAGTTATTTTATTTGAACTTTAATTTAAATGCATTTTCTACTGAGGCTCCGATTTTATAGTCATATTTATTCAACAATATTATTTTAAGACAAATTCATCAATAAAAACAAAGGCTAACAGACAGCTACGGACGACCTACCCTTGTCTGTCTGCATATTATCGTACTCTAAAGGCATAGGGAACACATATTACTCTTAATAATCTCTTAGTAATGTTTTCAGTGTCATTGTCTCTTGATATCGGTAATAGTGTTCATAAATAATATTACAAGCTAAATCAGTCGAACACGAGCGTCAGATAAACCCCCACGTGAAATTAACTTCTGTCAAACATCTATCAAATACGAAACGGCAATAAAGACAACTGACCATCAACTGACGAAGAAACACTTCAAGTATCCTAGCAACACACAGAATGTCAGTGCGAAGTAAACATTGCGAACGCCACCTATATGTGCCGTGAAGGCTGTGTGATACGCTTGGCAACATCGTACAGCCATCGCCTGCCCGTCTTCGTACATTGTTGTCTAACTTCGTGCTAGCGCTAGCTTCAGCATAGCTCGGCTGGCTCAATTTGCGTAGATGTTGCAAGCAGCATTGTGTAGACATTCGGATAACTTGCTACAGTTTAAATTGTATCAAATACTGGATCTTACAAAAATTATCATAAAGAAACAAATAATTCACGGTTAATCCGATACCCTTATTATTGGGTAATATAACATAGGGAATAAATGGGAGCATATTCTAGGCCAACATTTCTATTTTACATGTTATTTTCCTATCCCGTGAAAACAAGCTTGAACCGGAAGTAGTTACTTTTTGGCGCACTTGCATTCCCTATTACTCTAAGTCATATATATGTTGCTGTTCTCTAGTCGAAATATATAGGAATTAAAACAAATTTCTTATAAACCGTCGAGCATTCTACGTTACAGACGATTGAAATTGAAAAACGAGCACTACTGTCTCAAATAAGTCAGCTTTGAAATATATTATAATATGCTTGGTCCAAGGCCCCCCCCCCCCCCCCCCACTCACAACTTCTTAGTCCTTATAGTATAAATAAAGACCCGCAAATAAGAGTACGCAAGTTTATATTATAAGTGAGGTTAGAATATTAAATTGCTAAAACCTACTAATATTTCACTCGATAGAACGATACTTACAATTTCAAAAGATTGAAAGAGAACTAGACGAATCAGCCACGCCAAGGGATCAAACCATAAATAAAAGGAGATGAGGATTTACTTCATCGAAGCCTAAGATTAGAAAGAAAAAACATTTGGCGTAGGCCTACGTTTTATTTCAACAACTGTATACCTAAGTAATAAGCAGCAACATGCAAAGAGATCCCAAATAGCTTATTTAAATAAAATGACACGGATAAGCATCAGTAGGTCTGCTAACGGGCGAGTGCATATTATGTTTATACCTGCATAGTTGTTCGAACGTCGAACTCTTGTTTTCTATGAATCCCCTAGAGCCTAGAACAATCTTATAGCAGTTGTTAATAAATAAGGCTTAGCGAATAGAAGCTAAACCGCTCAATACGATCATGCTAACTAATGTTATGGCTGCGAGCGTTTATGTGTTTATGTACAGTCGCGTCTTTACGGCTCACAACTAAATTACATTAATAAACACTGACAGATGAATGGAACCTCATAATGGGCTACAACACTATTTTCATCAATATAATCACATCCATACAGTAACTAATATAGCAAACCATTGAACAACTTGCGCACGGTTGCTTGCCTAGATTAACGGTGTTTTATTGATGAACGGTCAAAACTATTGAAAAGGTGATTCCTCTAGGCAGAATTTGGTTTTGTATTAACTTAACATGAATTTCAAAACGTTGTAATATTGCAATACTTGTAACGATTTTTATATCTGTAATAATCAATTCAATAATTTATTGAAATGACAATTATTGATACAATAACAATCTGTGATAGTTTTTACACAAAACCAAATTCCGCATAGGAGTCACTTATTCTTTATCTTTAGCGTTCTCAAGATATCATTAAAAAAAAAAACGTTAGTGAGATTCAACCGAGTGCAGAAGACTGAAACCTTGGCTTCTCATTGGCTGTAAACATTGGTCAGTAACGATTTCTCCGGTTTGC
Source organism: Isoperla grammatica (assembly GCA_945910005.1). NCBI lineage: Eukaryota > Metazoa > Arthropoda > Insecta > Plecoptera > Perlodidae > Isoperla > Isoperla grammatica. The sequence goes on along the minus strand of OX246738.1, from coordinate 112,924,019 downwards.
ACGAAAACACATAGATCATCTGTTGTCGGTACTCTTGGTTCTTGTAGACTACCGACTAAAGTCTCGTCGCGTTAACTTGCAAGGTGTTGTCGTCACGGATGATGTAATAGTGAAGTGACGCATGTGACAACTACCAACCTAAATAGCAAAGGTTGCATCTCGTTCTAATGCGTCTGGTATTGTAGTGATGCTATCAGCGCGTCTGTTGGCAGGCGTTGTGTCAATCACGGTTGGTGCAGTCCATACAGTGAACAATAACACGCAGGTAAAGGGAAATTCCGAAGTTATCGTGACAGAATTTTATCGACTACCGTATAATGACGTAAACCCAATTGTAGGAACCAGTTATATGACGTCGTGAACACAGTTCTTTGCTTTGTTATACTAATTACTTAGGCCTAAATGCAGCAGTTATTAAGTTGATTGAGAATCTTGAAGAATTGTAAGTTAAAACTGTATCGGTCACTCTGTTGCATTTGGAAGTTCAACTGATTCATTAGTTTTTCGCTTCTGCTGTTCTGTATACGTTTGCTGGACACAATAATAGTTACACAACTTTACCCATAGATCTCTTTGCTTGGTACGAATATAAGTGATTTTTAGTAACTGTGGAGGTTGCGTATGTCGTACATCAATATTATAATCGCGGCTACATATAAAGTCAAGTTGCTAAATGCGTCGTTAAACAACACACAATCACATACACGAAGTCGTTCCATGAATACGTATAAACTGATATTGTAGCCCATTCATTTGAAAACAGATCTAATAATCTTCGATCAGTAATAAATGATTTCCAATAGACCTCCCTAAATAGTCACAAGTTGAGAATTGAATCACAACTTTAAATCGCCCTTTCCTATCCGGAAGAAATGAAATGGATTTGGCAATCGTTTGTGATGTGTAGCGTGATTCGAAGAGATAAGTTTTACGACGGGGGGGGGGGGGGGGGGCGGAAGTGACGACTGCTGGGACCGCTGCTGAGCCGGGCTGGATCGCTTTATTGGGCTTCGCGAGAGGTCGATAAAAGCTATTGGCGGGCTCATGGTTACTGCATGCGAGCACGCGGAGCAAGGGAACCTCAGCCTCACAGCTCTGAGCTCTGCCCTAAAACACGCAGCAAACTAAACATGCGCTACGCAATCACGGAACGATATCGAATGCTATTTGAAAATTGTACATTCAATTTTCAATTCAATTCAATTTTTAGAACATTTTATTCCCACAAATTAAACATACTTCCACCAGTACATAACAAACAATAAACATTAATGAAACATAAGAAAACAAAATATAATGTATGCATACAAAAAACTGAAAACCTTGTTATGGGAAGCTCGCGTAAGGAACGGAATCCTTGTGGTCGAGCTGACAATGTACATTAAATATATATATATATATATATATATATATATATAACAGACAGTCAGTGGAAAGAAAATATGATAATAAAAGCAAAACAAAACTAATACTAATGATACATTATAATTGTAGTTACAAATGTGAACGATAATTAATGAAAAATAGTTTCAGTTAGGAACGTAAGTATAGCAACACAACATTGAAAGACAATTTCTCAGAACTTCTGTAATGTACGTTGCTTACTTTAGGATGTGCAATGTGCATGTCTGTTTATCATTTATTTTCCTCTTCAGGTATAAATAACGGTATAAACCTGAACTACCACGAACACTGTATATTAGTACAGTTTTTTTCCACTGTGTGAAAATAAATATATCTCTACCACACATGTAAAAAGGGAAAATAAATATAATATGTTAGGTAGGTTGCTTGATGTGTTACTTGACGCCTGCCAACAGACGCGCTGACAGTATCATTATACAACATCGGAGACAGGAGAACGAGATGCAACTAGATTTAGGTTGGTAGTTGTCACATACGTCACTATTACAATTACAAATTCATGACGACATCATCTTGCAAGTAATACACCTGCGATGTTCAGGAAATGCAGTTAATTGTGACATTCACACAGTTGATTACTTTTGGAACTATTGATATTATTATCTTTTGTCCATTAGCACTTTTAGCAGCACTTCGCGCCTCGTATAGGGAGGGATCTGATGCAGGTTGCCGCACAGGGGGATGATCGGGGGGGGGGGGGGGGGTCAGATTGAGCAAAACATGTGGTGTCTATTTCGATCAACCACTACCCCACCGCAACAAAAATAAACACCGCAATACTATGAATCATTTTGTTACTGTATCATTACACCTTGAGAAGACTGAAGGTCGACTGTTGTTTTGTGTTGAAGCCTGGACCAGCGCCTTCTTTGTTTGCTTTTTTATATTGAAAGTTTTATTGAGGTTGGCGTCGGTTTATTGTGGGCAAAGACTCAAGCCACCCAGACGGGAGCGCTACAGTCATAACACCGTGATAGTTGTGAATGAAACTTGTCGTAGCTATATAGTTTACAGCCTACGATGTGGATGAAATAATCTCTAAGTTATTCACGATCAGGTGTTTCTGATTCACTTCAGGTCTCACAGTGAGCACGAAGTATGTGGTCGAAAACCCGGTAGAAAAGTTGCATTCATTTAAGATAAAAATTATATTAATATAAGTAGGATTTATCTCAATTTACACTCAACGAAGACTGTTATTAATACGTTATACAAGTTAATATTATTAAATGAAGGCTTTACATAACTCTTTTGATCTTGAGTCAATGGGAAACGGTTTTATGCTCACCGGAAGAGCGTTGACATATCTGAGCATTTTGCATGGCTGTAATTGACATGTAACAAATGTACAATATATGAAAATAGGTACAATTAGCACACATTTTAGTTAAATAGTTGATTAATGTGTGTTCTTAAACCACCAAAATACTGTTTTTGTGGCATGTTAAAAATTCTTCAGTCCTGATAACCGTGATTGTATTTTCTATCCGAGTTGTGTTAATTTCTTTTAAATGTTCAGGTTCACGCATCAGTGCTTGTATTAGTACTTTCTTAGCAAATGCGAATGTGTATGTACGATCACACACTCACACTCCAACTTGCGTTTTGCTGTTCAACCAACAAAATATCTAACACAGCTTGAAAACCATGTAAAAAACTGTATTTTGTTGCGTTTAAATTAAACGGGATAGTTTGTAGGCCTACAACAACATAAATATTCAACGTTAATTAAAGATTTGTTTCATGACATTTTGCATAATGTCAACTAGACAACCACAACAATGATCACTTTGAAATAATACCTCCAAATATCTTTTTATTTACTGAAGAAGAGTAAAGTGTTTGTAAATTTGTAATGTAAATCCCCTTCAATACGATCACGTAATTACTTTGTTAGTGATACAATGAGGTTGCATGCACAGTATAGGGCTATATACACATCATTACAATACACGTAGCGTACCATTATAAAAGGCAAAGATTTGGATCTAGTGCCCTCATTTTAATTCTGTTATTACGGGTTATAATTAATGAGTGTTTCATTAGGTCGCTGTGTTATGGTCTGGTGTGGTAGCCGATGTGTTGTACAACTCATTCAAGCCGGGGAAGGCGCATACATACACGCATATACAGAAGGCGCGCGTGAGGGCCGAACAGTCATCTCCACTACTCGACAGATAGATACCACGTCTTAATTGAAAGAAGCAACACACTTTTTTTAAGTTATTTGGAAGGTGCGAGTGAGTGTTTTCCTATGAGAGCGTTGCGTTTATTTGACAAGCTTGTCTTCCTATAGTGTTCACGGGCGCGAATGGCGTCCTAGCTTTTTATTTTCCCCCGTGTGTATCACGAACCCGGCCTATTACTGCGGGCTCCGAAGCAACGCACTCACGCAGTAACAGTGCGTACAAACGTATCAGGAGAGCTATGACATAGACATACGTTGTTTTAGCGTTTTAGGTTTTAGATGCTTAATTGGTCATTCATGTATTGGTTTTATTATTGAAAACGCTACAAAATGCTAATTTTACAAAAAATAATGTGTTCCCATTCCTATTGAGATTTAGTAAAGAAAAGTTACAACTGAATTGATTTTAACTACTACCTGCACATAATTTTTCATACGAAATGCAAGAAACCCCCTGATATACAAGGCTTTGACGACGGAAAGAAAAATATAAATGCTACAAAATGCTAAATTGAAAATAATTAATGCCTAATTTAGAGAAATTTTTTGCTAAAAAGACGTAGCCTATCTCTAGGTACAATACTAGTGTGCGAGAAATCAGGAAGATATTTTTGCTGACACAAAAGATATTTACTTTTTTATATATATTGCAGGTAAAAATCACATATTTTCTAATACTGTTTATAAGTGGTAATAATCAAAAGATGTAAGTTCTTATTCCTGCTTCCAATATAGACGGTCCAAGGTTCGATTCGTGATTCGTTCAGTGTTTTCTTAACTTCGACACTTGACTTAGGTCTGTCTGTATGAGTGTACATGTAAACTGTGACTTTACGTTCATTACCATTATAGTATGTATACTTCAAGCTGTAGTACTACTACTTTATCGGCTCTTCTTCCACCATACCAACGATAGTTGTTATCGTCACATTTTTAACAACATCTTAATACAATAAAATCGTTACATTTGTTGCCAATTGTAACAAACAAACAAGTTCATAAAATAATGTTTTAAAAATGAATTAAAAATTAAAAATTATAATTATCATTATTCCTTGGATGGTGTTGGTGAATGTTTCTAGTCAATGGGATTGTGGTGGTGGCTTGTTGCGGAGCCAGCTAGGCGGTCTGAGTATAGAGTAGTAAAGCGACCCGTACAGTAGTTGACAGCGGTTTGTAAGGTGAAGGTGTTGGATAGACCTCCCATTCTTGCAGGCCTCACCCTAGCACCTGCAAGCCCACCCACACGGTACCTCGCTTTTAAAGTCGTCTTACAATAACTTCGGTTAATGCTTTCGTCATCAATCAATGACGTGTTTACGGCCTCGGCCAACCCGAGCAGGTATTTGAATTAGCCACGGCCGCTGGTTGGCTGCCGCTCACCCACCCGTGACGGAAGTATTACCAAAGATGTTGTATAGGTCTCTTACAACAACTTCGGTAATGCTTTCGTCATCAATCAATGACGTGTTTACGGTCTCGGCCAACCCGAGCAGGTATTTGAATAAGCCACGGCCGCTGGTTGGCTGCCGCTCACCCACCCGTGACGGAAGCATTACCAGAGATGTTGTACGACGACTATACCACTGCTTATGGACAGTGCAACACTTGATTAGAGAGATCTCAAAATACAGTATAATCTGGATGTTCATTGCAAAGGATCGTCTGTATCCACGATTAAATAGATATATTTGTATTTATAGTAACCGAGAAGGCTGAGTGGTGGTAAGACGGTATAGTATCTAATCCGGGAGGTCGCCGGTTCGATACCGGTCACTGGCAATCCTGAAAGAAGGGTTTCCCGAGATTTTTCTCAGTCACAAGGCGAATGCTGGGATCGGGTCATACAGTCATCAGACATTCGTTCTCAATTCAATTACAAATACCCCAATACCAAGTTAGTCACCTGAAGAGGGACATGGATTTCCTATAAAAAATTTATTGGTTGTGATACATTTTAATTACTAAAGACTATACAATTTTTAAGTAACCACTATACATTCCAAAAGGAATGCTATTCTGCTGATTGATATGTGATACTCAACAGTCAACAGTCTATACACAGTGATATAACCTTCTTTTCATAAAACCGTTTTCCACTTTGAGTTTATCGTTGTTTTCTTTAATACACAAACCCGAACTGCTGTACCAATAACAAACAATGTATGGCGTTACATAAAGGCCGATCCACAATTGAAATAAGGGTTGAAATAAGAATCCGTGAAATAGTGAAATAACAACGAACTGGTTCACAACAGACCCGTAGTACCTTATTTCAACATAGGAGATCGTTTCAATCGAGCACTGTTCGACCGGATCTGACGCCAAAGTCACGGCCTACTCCAAACCTATAGCAGGCCGTGGCCAAATGTGGCTTTGCACTGCGACTTTTTTCCACTCGCAGCGCCAGCACCGACAAACAACGAGAAGTCAAAATAATAAAATTGCAACATTATGAAGAAAACGAGGTATGGCAATAGTAACTGCTCACCAGTTAAAACGACTAATGATGGGCAACCAAGTTGTGAACGTTTTGTATGTTTCTTGTTTGTTTCGAAGATTTGTTTTCAAAATCAGAATATTTTATTGTTTGACAGCTTGATGTTTGCCGATCGATTCATTTAATTTGTTTCATTGTTGTAAAACAAGCTTGCAAGAAGCCTACCTCACGTGGACGACGACGACGACAATAACAACAACAACGACGATAATATCCTGTTCGACTTGCGTAGGCCTTCTCTTCTCGAGCTTTGATTGGTTCGTCATAAGAAGTTGAAATAAGAAATGGAATTGAATAATTTCTTATGACTATTTCAATCCACTGTGACAGTTGTGAACCATAGCATTGTTATTGCATGTTCCATTTCGCTTAAACCTTATTGCTATTTCACTATTTCAACTCTTATTTCAATTGTGAATCCGCCTTTAAGAAGGAACCTTCGACTGATTATAAAAATTCTTTCACGCTAGTTTCTTATGAGATGAGATAGACATGATAGAAATTGTATTTGCTCTGCGATGGTTTGGCAATACGTGCCCAAGAGAAGAGCCTCGTGTATGAGAAGGGTGGAGGGTGGAGGGTGGAGCGAGGAATGTCTTAACTGTCTCGCGAAGAGCATCCACTCACTCTTCAAACAATCTCTCAGTTTATGCTTCTACCTATGAACTATGTAGTGATGCTATAGACACGCACACGCACACGCACACGCACACGCACACGCACACGCACACGCACACGCACACGCACACGCACACGCACACGCACACGCACACGCACACGCACACGCACACGCAAAGACAGCTTCAAACACGAGGAGTGACTGCCAAACCATGCTAAAAGTACCTAAAAACGAAGTCCAAAATAATAAACGAAAAATATTACAATAAAACAGGAAAAATATTATTAAAACTATTGAAACCTAAAAAATAAAGATCTAATTTGAATACACGAAATAGAAAACAATTTTACAATGGAATAAAAATATTATATCAAATATCCTTTTTTGCATTGAACTGTTATAACTTGTACTATCACAAACAGAGCGAGCTGTACTTGTCTTTCCTCTGGACGCCGACACACTTGAGAGAGAGGCGTAAGATTGTGTTATGCAAAGCACGTCCGCATGTTTACTCTGCGGATGTCAGCTGTTCTCAACCTGCCAGGCCAGGCCAGGCCAGCGAGAGAATGTGAGCAAGACCTGACTAGATCGTAAGAGAGAAGATGGTAACGTTTTATGGAGGTAATTAAACATTGATAGTGGACGTATAACAGAATACACGAGGCTTGATACGATCTGTAAACATTGTCTCTGCATTACTTGTGCATGGTTGACTGTGTGAGGCTCGGTTCATGTGTTGGACATACAAATAAATAAAATTAAAATGAATATAATTCATTTGTCTACCTTCTAATTCACAAGAACTGATTTCAGTGGGGATCTTTTATACCACTTATTATTTGCTTCGTTGTTATGACGGCTCTGAATTTAAAATTAAAGCGGAATGTAATTAAAATTTTGTGTAGGAAAACCGCCCAGAAACAATTCATGTCCCTCTTCAGGTGACTATACTATAACTATAGGTATTGCGGGATGGGAAATAGTTTTGAAAGAATGTTCGAGGGGTGTTGGTTTAACCTAATCCCAGCATTAACCTTGTACTGAAGAAAACCTCGGAAAATACGTTCAGTCAGAACTGCACCGGTGTCCAGTATTGAAGCGGGGGCCTCCCGAATTAGAGTATCGCGTCTTATGCTTGTTTCACTACCTGGACGTCGACGAGCGCTAGCGCCAGCGCCGAATCGAGCGTTCGGCGCTCGATTTTCATGGCGATTCACGACATCACAATCACTTCCGGCAACACAGTTTCCGGCACACTTCGTTTTGACAACAACATGGAAGGAGACGACGATACGGTTTACGAGTTGATTATAAATGAAGTACAGAAATACCCGGCTTTATACGACTTTCAAAGTAAATTGTACAAGAGTCATAATAAAGATTTAATATGGAAAAAAATCTCAGGAGATTTGAACATCGACGGTAAGTTAATTTTATCGACATAAATGAGTGCATACATAACCTCACTCAATCTAGACTAGGCCTAGCTAGACCTTTGAGTAGGGCTAGCCTAGGCCTATATATAATGCTTAAGACCATAGCGTATTAATGAAATAATCCAACACAGAATTAATAACAATCTTCGTCGTCTTCTCCTTCGTATTTCACGCAAACGAATTATTTCAGCCTGATTAAGAAAGCGTACCATCTTGAAATCTTCCCTACAGCGTTCTGTCACTGTCAAAATGACAAATTCCAGCGTTTTTATGCATTTCGTTCAGAATATAGGTGGCGGAGAACGGAAACGGTACACAAGCGCCGAGAAGCGCCGGCAATAGAAGTTGGATTCAACCAACTTGGGCGCTTCAGAGCGCTTCGAAGCGCCGCTTCGCCCTGATTGGTCGGATCATCCACTTCCGGCGCTCGGCGCTCGTCAACGTCCAGGTAGTGAAACAAGCATTACCGCACAGCACAGCCACCTCTATCAGTGTTTTTAAGAAAAATAATTATCAACTTGCTTCACTAATTCCTGATTTAATTCCTTTTTACCACAAGAGTGCGTGTGCGTGTGCGTGTGCGTGTGCGTGTGCGTGTGCGTGTGCGTGTGCGTGTGCGTGTGCGTGTGCGTGTGCGTGTGCGTGTGCGTGTGCGTGTGCGTGTGCGTGTGCGTGTGCGTGTGCGTGTGCGTGTGCGTGTGCGTGTGCGTGTGCGTGTGCGTGTGCGTGTGCGTGTGCGTGTGCGTGTGCGTGTGCGTGTGCGTGTGCGTGTGTGTGTGTGTGTGTGTGTGCGTGTGAATGACGTGTGGCTGACGAGCGGGGTCGGGGAAGTGTGGGAAGAAGCAACAAGTATCGCATGTTTAATATTCACTGTACGTAGGTTGTTCTGTGCATGACTGAGCCAGTCAGGCGCTGTTCACTACACACCTCGCGTATGTCAGCCGACCACACAACCACTTCAACTGTGTTAAACGTCGCTTTCAAGATCCTTAATTACAAATATAAATAGTGATGTAATAGTTACTACTAGGCCTGCTAGTTAAAACTGGAACATTTTTTCATTAAATTTATTTCAAAATAATTTTTACACTGTTCTCCAAGTGGCAAGAATGACAATACAAACACATTTCGATCTTCAGTGATCTTAAAAAACCTCTAAACATAATTCATAAAATACAATTATTCATACAGCAGCAATATTATTATTGTTATAGCATAGGCCTATGTTTGTAAATAATCACATTATCAAGTAAATACTTTAAAAAAAGAAACGGTACATTTCAAAAACACTACTCACATGATAATTTTTTCAATTGAACGCTCCGTGTTTGTTAGGAAGGGAGGAGGGGAAGCCTGGTACCGGCACGTAGCCTACTCATCTCGAAAAGTACCAAGGGGACCATCGGCTTTACGTCCCATCCGAAAGAACGGTGTAACTTTGACCAGTCATATAGGTTCCTCCACTTACCTAGACTGCCGAGCAGTTGACGAGAAGAACGAAGCTTTCGAACCCTCCAATCCGCTCTAACCAACGGTAACCAGTGTTTCAGAGGATAGTGGTCACCCATCCACCTCCTGACCAAGCCCGAGGTTGCTTAACTTCGGTGTTCGTATGAAAGCGACCGCAGCCAAACCGTTGGCTACCTCAGTATTAACTAACGCGTGACCACCTCCCTATCTTCGTGACTTGACCCAGCCTAGCAGATGTGTTGCTCACTACACAGGCAGATGATTTTATGACACAGCTGATTTCCCTGCCTGCTACACAGATTGACTCCTGATTAATTACCACTGTGTTGTCCAGGACATAGATCAAGGATACGTGTTAAGGACCCATTAGACTAATTCGTTTTGCGTGGAAACGGCAGCTGAATCTGTGACGTGTTAACTCTCTGACAAATCACCGAGCACCTGATTTGTTTTCTGAGTCAGCTGAGCAATATAGACCCACTCGGTGTCATACCTGAGCACGTTTACTTGTGTGAATACTTGGATTTAATTTAGTATAACTTATAATATTATTGTAATTCTATTCAACGTAATATTATTATAGGCAACCCAAGACTACCTTACATATGCTTTCGTCACATCCGGGGTATTCCTAGCCAATCAGCGATCGGTATTTGCGCGCTATTGTCTCGGGCGGTTCGCTGATTGGCTATAGGAATACCCCAGATGCGACGAAAGCATGTGTAAGGTTGTCTGGGGTTGCCTATATATATTATTTTGCCCTTGTTCTATATGTTTCTGTTTTCTCTTTTATTGAATTTGTATTTATTCTACTAAAATTATTTACATTTTTTTCAATTATGTTAAAGAATCGCGTCTTTCTTTTTATGCTTTCGGATCTTTGAACTTTCTTTGAATCTACCTTGAACGAAGACAAAGTTCACGTTAGAAATCATTATCAGACATAGAACAAGTTCAAGAAGTAACCCGTATATTATAAACAACACCATAATTATTAATCTTGTGCAGTTTGTAAAAGCCATCTTCAAATAATGACATTACAATGAAAATATCGACGTTAAAATCTGTAAATGTATATTTACATAATGTAATACACATACATTGGAAACATAACAGAACCCCTCCGTCAATATGTAAATACTATATTCAAAAAATCAAATACTATATAATATGAAACCAAAAATTCTTCCGCTTTGTGTAGGTTTTGCACTATTATTGTGATGATTTACACTTGAAGTGCTTCTAGTATTCAAAATTGCTCTTCTTTGACCGTATTCATGGTGTAATTTTGAATAGTTTAAACTATGCATGAATTTAAGCATCGCTATTAATTTTGTTAACGAAGTTTATTCATTCATGCTAGCACCGTAAAACACCTTTCTAGTGACAAATACTTTCAGTTTCTGTAAGCTGTGAGCGTGACTATGTCACATTGTTTCTCGAAGACACGATTAGGCCTGCTAATACGACGGAGAGAATGGTTGTTGCAGTTGTGACAATGATGTGTTAAAACAACCCAACAAACCCAGCCGCTTATGAAGGATTTAAAACCACGCCCAGTTTCGCAGAAGCCTTTTCAGACATACGACATAATATTGCATTAGTTTCTGCACCGCTACTGTACAACGTCCCTCCTAATCTACTTGTAAGCAACTTGACTAAAAATCAAATTGAGGATAATCAATATTATGAAGAAAACTCAAATAAACTTGGTCGATCACAATTCTAATTGGAGAAGAATTTTAAATATTTATCGAATAATTATTCAACTTATACCTTTTAAAGAACTTTTATTGTTTAGAACATAAAATTGAAATCCGCTATATGTGAAACGAACAGTCAGGCATGAGGGGAACAGTAGGCATGATTAGGTCTACACATTAATCAGAACAACACAAACACATTTATAGCGAGATGGGTATTTCATGTTCATTTGTGAGACTGCCTAGATCTTCCCCCCTTCCCCCGCAGCCACCCTCGCCGTGTAACAGTCACGACGTGGCGCTCAATAACCCTGCTGGTCGTACGCATGCGCGGCAGCGCTGGATGATAACAGAACGCATCACTAGAAGCGGTGCTTAGACTCGTCGTGTGATTGGCAATCATCTCCCCCCCCCCTCCCCCCTCCCCTCCCCCGCCGCCTTCCTGCGCTGCTGCGCGAACACCCCCCCCCCCCCTCGCCCCCGCCCGCCACCCCGCGCTTTAATCTCCGCTAAAGTGCGAGAAGATTGAAGGACATTCGTAGAATCGTACGTTAATAACTTCGGGGAGATATCTAGGCGGCTGTTTTCTCTTTTCGACGATGTCGATATGTTTTGAGAGAGTCGAGAAAGTACAAAACACGAAAGAGCACAAGAAATGCGTATGAACTAAATATGAATTTATAGAAACGCTATTCGCAACTTTCTTGTAGATGTCTATAAAGCCCACATTACACAGTTAAATTGCCCGTTCAATTCGTTGTATGTTATTTAGTGTTGAATTTAGTGTGTTAAACACAGTTTCTCTTTTTTATGAGCTCCTTTAGCGCAGAAGCCAAAACAAAATTGTGGTTAAAATCTTAAATACAAGACTTCTTGCATTCACTTGTACGGAAAATTGAACCGTGTAATTCAGGCACCAAAGTAGACATTATTTGGTCACACCAAAATTAAACTGAAAATTTTACATTGAAATTGTGAGTTCTTACTATTCACTATATTGTGTAGGCTATGTACATATTCTAGTGTCGACGTCAATGCTAATTGAACTTTCATAATTTGATTTATATCATTGTGTCGGAACTGAACCACAATTTTGTTCAAATCCTTTAAAAACAAACTAGCATTTAAAAACCCATTATTACAATAAACACGCCGTACTTGTCTATACAAATGGTCCGCCATTATGCCGGCTACTCGTATTAGGGGCAACTCTTGGTGTATCATTACTGAGCTTGCCTCATGGCTGCCTAATGACGGGACCGACTGAACCAAGAAAGGTTCTTTGTTCTGTGAATTGTTTTTAAATGTTATTTTATGAAAGTGAATTCATTATTGGATATTTACAGTCAGTTTTATAATGATCTTTACATAATCTTCATAAATGAATGAATGATCTTAAAATAGTAAAACAGTACTAAGAACTTTTCTGTTTATTTGAATAGAATTATTTACTATTATGACATACAATAGAATTATGCTGATGAAGAGGCAATCCCGTACACAAAAAGCTTCATATAGGCTTACGAATTCTAATACAATATATTTGGAGAGTATGCATTAAAATCCGCTGTTACACAATTAATTTGCCCTTAAGACCTGGTGCCATTCATTATAAACATTTTCAACTTAGAAGTAAAAAACAACAATGGTATGGATTTAATTTCTCTAAACGTTTTTGTAGGAAACGCCTTGACGATGATTAATAGATTTGTTTAAAGTTTGCGTTTACCAATTTGTCCATATTTGTATCATTGTCATGTTAAGTGATTCAGACTACAATAATTAATACAAAACACAGCGGTGATCCACTGCAAACATGATCTAGTTATTCATTATGTAAAGAGATTTGACTCACTAAACAAACCCCGTCTTAACATACCTGGCACCTCCACCAATTTGATAGACGCGCTTCTCAATAACATCATTACACAAGAAGATAAAATATAAGCTTCCTGTAGAGCCCTTATAAACATACCTCCACTAATTTGGCAATATTGCTTGGGAAATGGAGGGAAATTTGCAATTGGAGGCTACATTCAATGAAAAGTATATTTTTTGTAAGAATCATCGTCAAGTCATTCTTGGTTTCGGTTAAATTTATTTTCCTCTTGCTAAGAATATACGATGAAAACTACATTATACCTCACACCCACGGTATTTGCATTTGACTCAGACGCCCAATAACGCTATAAGCTCAGTAATAATGTAATATGCTCGCACTGATGTCATTGCTCCACCCCGGCAGCTAAGCGAACACGCTGCCTTGCTAACAGACAATCAAAGTAATTAACCATCCAATTGCCATGCATTTCATTGTGGTTATTACTGCTCATTAATCATTACTGTTAATTACCCACGAATGAATTTCTGTTACAGTTCTAGTATTGTTTAGTAATATTTATTGTCCTCCTCCTATATACGCAATTTCAATAGCAACACTTAAACAGTTAAAATCTATCATGTTGAGAATACAAAATTAGAAAGTATGTACGAATGTTTGAGTGCAATTTCTGTTTTTCTCAGTAGTATTATTGAGTAGTTTATTCCCAATGAATAAGTTATGTTTGTTAACAATGTATGGGTTGTGACGGGCCTATACAGACCTCGGCTATGAAGCGTCTCCAGGGTGGAGTTTCAAGATCATAATTAGTTACCGAGCTAGACCAAGCCAACCACATTATACCGGGTATACCGGGCTAGACCTACCGAGCTAGACAATGACTGCCGGGTAGACCTACTCTGCATCTCTAGTAGACGGTGACAACAATGTCCCTACCTCGCTCAGTGGCGTATCCAAGGGGAAGGGGAGGGGGGGGGGGGTATGGGGTTCAAACCCTCACCCAAAAAATAAGAAAATAAATACATCGAGAGAAAGAAGGAAATAAGGAGGGAAGAGGACGAAACTACCATTTTGATCATTTATTGTTGAATAACGTACTGAACCGTAGTCATACGAAGTTGGCTCCTGTCCACTTTTACGTCAGGAAGACCTACCCTGGACCTTCTAAGGGGCAGGAAGTTGGAGGAATCGGGCAAGTTGGAGGAATATATTTTAGAATGCTAATGGGTCGAAGGGGTCAGGAGGTTTCTCTTTTCACATTGTCCGATTCTGAAACGTGTTCATAGGCTTTCAAAACGTCATATATGAAGGAAAAAATCGCCAAAAGCGGAGATACCTGGTTGGGATGTTCGACCCCCCCATTATGAGTACCTGGCTACGCCACTGGTCGCGCCAGACTCTCAGCATCTCACCGCGCGTCGCCTGGCTCGCCTCATTACAAATTAAATGGTGTTTCCCCCGCCCGCCCGGTGGGCCCGACCGCCCGCCCGGCAAGCCAGCCAGCCAGCTACTGTGTTAATGCTGCTGGATAATTTAGTGGCTCGGCTGCCGCGAGTGGCAAATGGATAACCGGTGTTGAGCGGGTCTCGGGGGGGACCATAACTCAGCCGGGGCGTCGTGAGCCCACACGCCGCTGATGGATCGCCCCCCCCCCCCCCCCCCCCCCCGACATCGAGAATACGGCGCGGGGGATAATAGCGGGATAAGTGCGTATTAATGGTGCGCGACATTGCATTACTCTAGAACAATACCATTGAATTTAGTTCATTATGTGTTTGTGTACATGCTTCTAGTTTACATGGACAAATATCTTCACATTAGTGTTAAAGCTGAATTGTACAAATATATCGTTGGTTTCCAACTCGTCTTAAATTGTAAAAATGGTTTTTGTAGCTGAAATAAAATGTAAGATTACGTATTGGGATTTTTACAGATTTGTAAATAATGTAATTATGTAATTATTATGATGTAATGTAGTTATGATTAGGAATAAGTAAACGGTGACTTTGGAGCCGTCCTATAGGAACGAAGCACTCAATAAATTCAAAGTTGTTCTGAATAGGTCTTGTTGATTCTGGCATTTGTCCGCAGGTGTTCGCACTGTCCAGGCACTGATTCATATGTTTCTTATTTCAAATATAGACTGGTTATCGCTCACTCGTCGATAGTGTTCGGAGCCTACAGGGTTGGTTTACTCGCTTTAAATTGAAGTCCCTCACTGAAAATCAATCTTGTTAGTGAGTGAGTAGACTTTAAATGTGAATTAATTATTTTTTTCACTACGTTGAATCTCCATTCAAAAACACATTATAAAATTACAAGAACTGATTTTTTCATGTCCAGCAGTTGCTTTATGACTGAAGAAACTTGAGCATTAGTTTTTAGCATTTGAAATTAGCTTTAATCTATCAATAAAATACGGGTGTTTCTGTAAACGAGCCATTATAGTAACGAAGCACACAATAAATTATATTGTCCACCAGAGAAAGTCACTTCTTGAAACTGAGTGAGTGTTCGACACTACAAACAACTATACAAACAAATGTGTGAATTTATTTTTATGAGTAAACCAGGGATCTCCCGTATAGCTGACTGTGAACTGGCAATTTGTCATATTTACGCCGTTTTTTGAACAGATTAAAAAATACTACTTTATTAAGTGGATCATTTTTAATAATTTTTCGTAGGAAACCTGCCCAGGTATTCATGTCCCTGGGCTGCCGGTAGCGGGTATCGAACCGGTGACCTACGTAGGAACGCACTGAGTAATCTCTAAGAAGATAATATTTATTAAACTGGTCACAGTATTCGCATCATATTATATAAATTTATGGGCATGGTTATACTATATAAGGATATTATCTTAATATTAGTATGATTTTAGCTTGAAAAGTTTTGTATGAGCCCATCAGTTGTTTCCAACAAAATTGTTTCATTGTGTGATTATACTTCCTAGACCTTCTTTAATTCTCATAACTACAATTCTCTCCCCCCCCCCTCCCCAAACAACTTCGTGACTGTTTCCACCGTATCTATTTCTTTCCCCTTCCTAAGTTTTCTCATTTTTCTAGACGCATTAATTTCATCCCTCCTTTTTGTGAAAACTTTACTTACCGTTCCAACCCCCATTTGTATTTGTTCTTTGTTTCTTTCGGGACAAATTCGTTTCAAGCGTCCCAATCACATTACAACTTCTTTGGATGGTTTCTATTATTTTGTTTCTATAACAAGATTGCTTTCTAATATATTGTTACCGTCTTGTCATCCACAAATTATCTATGACTACCCTAATAAGTTCTTTTACCTAAGTCGATATTTTGTGCCAGGATATGTGAATAGTTTAATGAGTTTTTACGAGTTGAGATAAAAGTGGTGGTGGGGGGGGGGGGGGGGGGGAAATGACTCATTGCCAATTCGGTTGAACATAAATGTGAAATATCTTGTTTTTGTTTTGCTTTCTTGTTGTTGTGTTGTTTTGTTTTGTGATTTTGTTTGTTTTTCCTTGTCAGTGTTGTTTGTTGTTTATAAGCCTAAAAACTGTCCTGATTTAAATAGCACTTTGCCTTTTAAGATGGACTGATGGGATTCATAATCTGACCAACATTTTTAAAAGCCGTATTTAATTAAACAATTTTCACAATTTGCCATTATGGACATAGGAAGAACGTCGCTGGTTCATCGTTAAGTTGCGTGACATTTCCACTTGAGCACTTCACTCGTTTTCACTAGCGCGCTCAATGACCAAACTTGGGTGCCCAAAGTCAAAAACCCAGCCGCGGAGTGGGCAATCTGACCCTTGACCTTCTGCATTGGAAGCAGAATAAACCCTATAGCAACGAGCCACACAACGTATGTATGTATACACACAGTTGGTAACCCATATTCATCCTGTGACGATTACACTCAATTTCACTCCCCGCGCAGTTTTCCCTCGTGCATGCTCTCATTATTAATTAACACAACGATGAGGCTTATAAATGTAAACCGGCGAGCGCGCGCAAACATACACACACGCGCACACGCACACGCACGTGCGAGCTTAGCTATAGAGCTGTTAATCCAATCCCAATGTATTCAATGTCCCCTTTGACACGTCATGTCTATATCACAATGAAGATATGTCTCCATTCTTACGCTCTGCGCCTACAGTTAAATGCTTTCAAGTGTGTATGTTTCTGTTGCTCATCCTGAACGGTTTCGTGAACAAAATTTTACAAATCAACAGTTTTTAGGGGAAATTATGTCATACTTAATTTAAAAACTAAGGTTTTATCTTTCCGGTGAATGCATTCTAAAATTTACTTTGAATCCCAGAAATAATAATTGGTAAATTACCGTTTTCGAATTGACCACTTCATTATAATTATAAATTATATAAAATATAGAAGTTTTCTGTAAGCTTAACAGATTCAGATGTGTTAACAAAAGTGAAGAGCATAAGCTGTTTACTTATGCAATCTATTTGTTACAACATAGTCAATAATTCCGCTTGGCCCCGTGATAGAATAGTTAACTGCAAAGTCAGAGGTAACAGAAACAAATACAGTTAACGTATTTGTTCATTTATTATGTCATACATAATTTACTTCCCAAATAATTACAATTTAACTTGCTACTGAGATCCGCTTCAAGAGAACTACACCACTAAAAAGAGATTGTACTCATTTTGGTAGCAACAAAATAAACTAATGAACAGGTGTCGTTAAACCGGTTCCTTCAATAGCTCAGCCATTGGGTTTGAAATTTCAAACCCAATGGCTGAGCATTTATTGCAACTAGCGCTATCTCTTGACAGTTTTACTGACTGATAGTTTATAGTTTAGTTGCGGTAGGTCAAGGTCAGAGTATTTCACTGATAAGCACATTCAACAGATGCAACACAGTAGTTATCTGTGATCGCCGTCCATTAACCCGGTCAGCTGATGATCTTGTCGTCGCGTTGCAAGTATGGAGGGGGGGGGGTCGCACCACGTGACTCCTGCAAGGAGGGGGAGGGGGTATGATATTAGCTGCCAGAAGGTTAATTTTCCTGCGGGGTGCCGCGAATCATTAATCCCCTAATGCCGAAATGATACCCCATTTACCAAATCCCTTCTACCCGTGTGATATATGTCCAGGGTTGTAAAGGGGGTGGGGGTGTGAGGTGGCGAGGTGATTTTACCAACCCCAACTTTAGCACCCTACGTGACAAATCACTGCGCTATAGCGCCTACTTTACAGGGGTCGACAACCAACGTAGCTCGTAGTTCCAGGGAGAACCACAAGATAGCGTTGCGATTTACGAAAACTGTGCACATGGCGGCCATCTTGGTGATACATTTTAGTATGTTGTCGCTTGAAAAATAATTTAATCATAAAAAAACATATAATGTATTTTAGATAATGTGTTTTTTTTTCAAAATAAAAGTGACTTGTTTTGAAATTACTAATTTGTGATTTATGTCTTTAGTCTTAGTAATTCTGAACACTGATTTATCATACCCGCTCTTTTAGGCTACGTTGGTTTATGTGTGGTTTATATTAGGTTGTGTGTTTATGCTTGTTTGGGTTATGATACCAATATTGCCGCTGTTAAGTCACGAGAAGACTAATTGGAATTCATAGTCGGCCCCTACACCTAGGGGCGCCCATTGTTACTAAGGTAACAGTTGTTTCCATGTTATTTCCCATAAACAAAACAAATCCATAGCAACAATGGGTGCCCCTAGGTGTAGGGGCCGACTATGAATTCCAACCTTAGGCTAATATTGCACCTGTAACGCAGAAATGTTACGCAAGTTATTAGCAATAATGATCAT
The DNA here is from genome assembly GCA_945910005.1 of Isoperla grammatica. Classification (NCBI taxonomy): domain Eukaryota; kingdom Metazoa; phylum Arthropoda; class Insecta; order Plecoptera; family Perlodidae; genus Isoperla; species Isoperla grammatica. The sequence goes on along the minus strand of OX246738.1, from coordinate 112,905,040 downwards.
TTAATCTGTGGTTTCCTTCAGTTACAATGAGTTTACCGGGCGAGGAGGATTGGGTACCGGAATTAATTCTTCGCTTCGACCTACTTTAAAGTCCAAAATCTAAATCTGTGAACACAAACAAGACACTGATATTTTAAAGCTTTCGGTATTAAATTATAACGTTGCTCCATAACCATAACACATCAATCTTCAATTCAAAATAAAAAAATACGGTCATTTCTTACATGTAAAATAATATGAAACTACTTAGGTTGCATTCCGTAAGGTCGAGCCCGGTCGACCTTACGGAATGCAGCTAAGGTGGTTTAATTTTATTTTCCACGTAAGAAATGACCGAAGTTTTTATTTTACCGAATACAATTAATATTTTTGTTGATTTAATGTTCATTATAAGTTGACCGGGCTCGACCTTACGGAATGTCACCCTAATGAACATAAAATGTTTTTTATTCGGTTGTTTTGAATTTTGCACATTTTTCATTGCGAGTGTAGTTTACCATGTATTACTCCTCAACTTTGTTCTCCCCTGAAATGGACTGCTCCACTTCCTCGGCATAGCAATACCGCTTCCTCTGCCTGTAGAGTTAGATCGAAGGGGTGTTATAAAGCTATAGAGGCGACGGGTATGTTTATATCTAGGACCCCTCAATGTATGACTGCTCAACTTTGTTCTCCCCTGCAATGGACTGCTCCACTTCCTCGGCATAGCAATACCGCTTCCTCTGCATGTAGAGTTAGATCGAAGGGGTGGATGGGAGTGAATGTTATAAAGCTATAGCGGCGACGACGGGTATGTTTATACTGTTAATATCTTGGACCCCTCAATGCGCTGTTATACACTACGTCATGAATACTGCGGCATACAATGTTGTTACGCGCCGAGTTCCTACACTGTAAAAGGAAAGTACTTTGATCCTTAATAAGTATGATTCATTTTTTTCATTAACGAAGCGATAAGCGCTGTGGCCGATAAAAATATTTTAAAGGCAGGAAGAAGATAGCGAAATAAGCATCTATAGTAAAATGTGTTGTTTAATTAAAATACCTTGTACCATTATGGTAAAGAATACTCCCGAAAATTGTGTTTTTTAAAAAATTGTGTAGAATATATTCATTTTTGGGCTATATTAAACTAAGCTAAAATTTTAATTTCATGAATGTATTAAAGTTTGAGTTTGTTTTTATATCCAGTCTTTTAGGGGCTAAATAAGCAATCTTGTTGGAGAAAGTGTGTTTAGTTCTGATTATGTAGTATACGCTCGATTTCCCACCTCTTACATATTCAAATCTGAACACTTTATTAATTTTGGATGATTGGACGAGTAACAGAAACCTTTTACCAAACTAACAAGATATTTTGTGCCCATAAACAAGTCTAGAAAATCAATAATCAAGAGAGAGTAAAACTAAAACCTATTCGTTATAAAACTTATAATATCTGACACATACGTTTCCAGTAGGTAATTAATATCGAAGTAAAACATAAAACTTCAAACAACAGCACAAACATACAGCACAATCGTTGGTCGTTGCACCAGTATTACGGGGGCCGGAGTGTATGTATACAATCATGATAGGACTCTTTTTAAAGCTAAAACCAGCTTCAACGTTAGTGCATGAAGGCTGAAGCGATGTCAATAATGTAATGAAAGCTTTCCCCGACTGGGGATCGAACACAGATCCTCCTGCTCTACGAGTACCGATGTTCTTTCGGGAGAGAGTCGAGGGATCTGGGTTCGATCCCAAGTCGGGAAAGTTTTCATTACAATTGCTATCGCATAATTATGAAAAATAGAAGTTTTTAACTTCTAATGTGGATTTAATTCCATTACTTCTTGGCTTAGGAATAAGTAAACGGTGACTTTGGAGCCGTCCTAGCAACGAAGCACCCAATAAATTCAAAGTTGTTCTGAATCGGCCTTGTTGATTCTGGCATTTGTCCGCATGTGTTCGCATTGTCCAATCACTGATTCATATGTTTCGTATTTGAAATATCGATCTTTGATTGGTTATCGCTCACTCGTCGATGGTGTTCAAAGCCTACAGGGTTGGTTTATTCACTTTAAATTAAAGTCCCCCACTGCAAATCAGTTTAATTACTGAGTGGGTAGACTCTAAATGTGAATTTATTTTATTTTATTTATTTTATTTATGGTTATATTGGCCATCACATCAAATTTAACTAAGTTTTAACCCTTGTTGCTTTTACCTACTGTACGAACGAACGATCCTCTAAGGTGTATTCCACCGTATCAGCAATACGACCTTGAGAATGTAATCTATCTCAATCGTCGCAACAGTAACATCCTCGACAGAGCAAGACAGAAGAAACAGCCAAACGTTTCAGTTCCCATTGACTCAGACTGTAGTTATTAAATATGGAGGGGCTCAAGTTGTGGCAAATGATTCTCTCATTTGAGAGATGGCCACTTTGATCCCATTCACCAACTTACTTAGGATTTCTGTGAGGCTAGGTCCAGTCTTAGAATGTCCCCTGAATGTCCCAATAGCTACTTATTAGTTGAATGAATAGCTAATTTTCTCAAGAGTAACCACCAATTAAAACCCTTGAAATCCTCCAAATAGCTTAATTGCTACAAATAACTTTCTTATTAGCAGATTGTAAGACCGGCCCTTAGTCGTAAGACGAATTGTGCTACTGAGCTATTTAATATTCTATAGACTTCACCTTGTTATCAGTGTGAAATCTTTAAGAAAAAATTCACACGCTTTTTCGAATAATGAAAGTCAAGTACAATAGCATCCATAAATAAATCGATTAATGATTGATCTGTTTCTAGACGAAAAAATATTCTTAAAAGTTTGGCACATTCACTATCATATAATATTACAGACCACTTCATTATTTTCTTTAATTCGTAAAGTTGACGTTTGTCTTCGTATGTCGTCGTTCATCGTACGAAATCACATCAGCAATAACAATATTTCACACGTTTAAATAATAAAAACTGTTTTATATTTGTTTCTACTTGTATCCCTTTGATTGGGATGCGAAACGATTATCGTTAATCTATGCACAGCACAATAACAATTATTCAACATCTATCTTTCAAAGATCGTCATGTTTGCCCATTTTCGTCAACACACGTATTTACTTTATACAAAAAAATCAACAAGTGGCGATTTATTTGCTGGCGATTAACGAGGAAATACCCGAATGAGTGAGAGAAAGAGAGAGAGAGAGAGAGTACGATCGAGCTTTCCTAAACAAACTTTATTACAACAAAATGTAATTCGGTAAAAGTTTTATAATTGTGTGAAATTGTCTATAGAAAATAATAATGTGCGATACTTTTTCACTAAACAACGCACATTGCGAATTTCTAACACTAAACCTTGTGCAATAAACGCAACCAGGTTACATGACTAATAACGAGCATGACCACTACAAAATAATGTAACCCTAATATCTGTGCAACAATATTAAATTACAAAACATTATGTCTAACGCGTGTTGCACTTTACATACGCTCAACTGTCGAGCCACCCAATGAAGTGTTTCTAACAGTGTAGTGTTGATGACGTATGCACCCCCTCCCTCTACCCCTCGCCGCCATAGATCCCCAATCTAATTACGTGCGGTAACCCCAGCCCGCACGCAATATCACGCCACGCTATAAATAATAGCGGGTGCGCGCGGAGGCATCCGGCCCTGGGGATATTCGCGGATACGACCCGCGGGGGACCTGCGGGGACCCGCCAGGCCAGGGACTTCATGTAAACATTAAGGCAATAATTACGTTATGAATGCGCCATTAGACTAAACCTATAACTCTACAGGCCACACATTGGCTTACATTTTTCGTTTAATATTAAAATGTGTATCAGTGTAAAGAACAACCCCAATATAGTTGGTTGGGGTGGTACACTGTTAAAAAGATGTGTTGGTTAGGGGGAAGTTTATATACTTAGCATAGATGCTTTCTATTGCTTTAGGAAGCCTACATATTTTTATAACGTAAAAAGGAAGGCCAGCAGCTTACTTGTTTTTCGGAGTTAAATTAAACTAGGGTTGTTAGGCCATCATTTGTGTAGAACGATTCTGACAGATGAAGAAAAAAAGTTTTATACATAAACAAAATTTGAGTTTGTTGTTCACATGGAAAGAGGTCGATATGAAGAACGAACGCCAATAACACTGGCGGCACCAAACACAATAGTCGGTTTAAAACCATCTTATATCAACTATACTTCGTTTTATTGCGAGCTGCGGTCTCAAACTCGTTTACCCCATTAGCCCAGGCTATACATCCCCTTGAGTTGCTATAGCAGTTTTGAACTACTGATGGTAGCATATAAGTGGATGTGGAACTGTCACGTCCGATTCATGCATTTGATTGAAATTGGGGAGGTTGTTCAATTTAGAACCTAGAATTTCTGTTACTATTTGCATTTTGTTATTGGAGTCCAAGGAAAACAATAAGAAACCCCCTGCCAGTAAAACTTTTATGTAAGAAGAGGTATATTTCACAACCGTTGAGTGAAAAAAGATAGAATGACAAGATAATGACACAATTAAGAACTGTAAATCTATAAGAGAACGTAAATAAGGTTGGAATTCATAGTCGGCCCCTACACCTAGGGGCACCCATTGTTGCTATGGATTTGTTTTGTTTATGGGTAATAACATGCAAACAACTGTTACCTTGGTAACAATGGGCGCCCCTAGGTGTAGGGGCCGACTATGAATTCCAACCTAAGACTTTAGAGAGTAGGCCTACACAAACAGTCGGCCAGTAGGAAACCGTGCCATTTCTCGCGCTCGTAACTTATACTAACTAACTAACTAGCTTAGTATACTTTAGTATATAGTATGTAATAATCTCTCAAGAACTATACACTTTTGTGGAAACAAAGAAACATTAAAAAGAAAGATCACTAAATTCTCTTGGAAGGATTACTTTGTGAGAATTAAAGTTATTTTTAACAGACAGAAGTAAGGGGGTTGCTCGGGGTAGGCAAGGACGTTGTAATGGTATAGAATGTTCGCACAGTTTTGCGTAGCAAACATGCGTGTCCTAAGCTTCCTCTTGATGCCGAGATGTAGTCGATACTGCGCGGTGTTAAACGAAGCCTCCTCTTGATGCAGAGATGTAGTCGATACTGCGCGGCGGTGTTACTCGTAGCACATTCGTCAGCTCGCAGAACCAACTCCATCTGGCGCTCCCGTCACTACAGCTAACTGAGCTCATCTGTTGCCCCGGGTCCCCGCGAGGGGCGCCACTAAATCTGTGACGTCACGCGGTGTCGCCGACCCGAGCGAGCGTCTCTGAGCGATGACGGCGATGACGTGGAGGAACGAGGCTATTAGTCAGACGACGCGAGCAAACACGGGAGGGAAAATAAATTCAAATTTACGTTGGACGAAAAGTTGCGACTTGTATGTATATATTCCACTTGACTTCTCGTAGCGGTAACACCGCCGACTATCTATATAATATATAATCATTAGAATAGTCCCCCCTTTTTTTGGATGGTGTAAATCTGGAAGTAAAGCGCGAGTGGTGAAATCTCTCGAATGTGTGATGCACTATGTAACATATCCAACCTCGGAAATTGGGTCGCTCTGCATAATTCATCAATGGTAGCTGATAGTGTTCAGTATTCAATATCAATATCAGAAATCCAATATCATATTTAGCTCACTTATTTCTCGATTGGTGCACCCATCAGGGCATAGGAAAGAGTGCTTCCTAGGTCACTCCCTCTTTTTCGGCAGACCGAAAAGTAGAAAAACGTGTAACTTATCCTACTACTTGTCCCCCGACTTCATATCATGTTCTCCTAGTTGTCTATATCTACGTCGTTGAACACCAAATACATAAATAAATCAAATCAACCAAATCAGCTCATGACAAAATGACGTGATCTACCTGTCCTAGAGGAATGATGACAGTGTTGTTGTGTGACGTCATAACGTGTGTTACAGGTGTGGTTCCAAAACCGTCGCGCAAAGTGGAAGAAGCGGAAGAAGACGACCAACGTGTTCCGAACCCCCGGGGCCCTCCTACCGTCCCACGGGCTGCCCCCCTTCGGCGCCATGTCCGACGGTCTCTGCTCTTCCGGCATGTTCGGGGGACCCGATACTCGCTGGGGCGTATCCTCCATGAGCCCAGGTCAGTCAGAAGCTTGAGATGAAACCAATAGCGTTGGTAGTTCCACAGGTTCACGACAGGTCGCGCTAAACGTCTGTGGGCCACACATATTGTGGCGCATTCTGCTGTGCAGTAGCTTGAGATGAAACCAATAGCGTTGGTAGTTCCACAGGTTCACGACAGGTAGCGCTAGACGTCTGTGGGCCACACATATTGTGGCGCATTCTGTTGTGCAGTAGCCTGAGATGAAACCAATAGCGTTGGTAGTTCCACAGGTTCACGACAGGTAGCGCTAAACGTCTGTGGGCCACACATATTGTGGCGCATTCTGCTGTGCAGTAGCTTGAGATGAAACCAATAGCGTTGGTAGTTCCACAGGTTGACGACAGGTAGCGCTAAACGTCTGTGGGCCACACATATTGTGGCGCATTCAGCTGTACAGTAGCTTGAGATGAAACCAATAGCGTTGGTAGTTCCACAGGTTCACGACAGGTAGCGCTAAACGTCTGTAAGCCACACATTGTGGCGCATTCTGCTGTTGAAACCAATAGCGTTGGTAGTTCCACAGGTTCACGACAGGTAGCGCTAGACGTCTGTAGGCCACACATATTGTGGAGCATCCTGCTGTGCAGTCCGTCGTTGTCTGGTTATGTCTGCTGCATGAGTACAGACATGTGGTAGTTAAGTGCCGACTCCTAAGGGGGGTCATAACTTAAGAATGAATTAGGGTGTGGTCGATTTATTGTTTAGAGTAAGGAGGCCACTAGGTGGCTGGATGTACTATTTGGTTAAAAATAATTTGTTGGTTCAGTAGCTTGAGATGAAACCAATAGCGTTGGTAGTTCCACAGGTTCACGACAGGTAGCGCTAGACGTCTGTGGGCCACACATGTTGTGGCGCATTCTGCTGTGCAGTAGCTTGAGATGAAACCAATAGCGTTGGCAGTTCCACAGGTTCACGACAGGTAGCGCCAAACGTCTGTAGGCCACACATATTGTGGCGCATTCTGCTGTGCAGTAGCTGGAGATGAAACCAATAGCGTTGGTAGTTCCACGGGTTCACGACAGGTAGCGCTAGACGTCTGTGGGCCACACATATTGTGGCGCATTCTGCTGTGCAGTAGCTTGAGATGTAACCAATAGCGTTGGTAGTTCCACAGGTTCACGACAGGTAGCGCTAGACGTCTGTGGGCCACACATATTGTGGCGCATTCTGTTGTGCAGTAGCTTGAGATGTAACCAATAGCGTTGGCAGTTCCACAGGTTCACGACAGGTAGCGCTAGACGTCTGTGGGCCACACATATTGTGGCGCATTCTGCTGTGCAGTAGCTTGAGATGTAACCAATAGCGTCGGTAGTTGCACAGGTTCACGACAGGTCGCGCTAGACGTCTGTGGGCCACACATATTGTGGCGCATTCTATGTGGTTACGGCGTAACTACAAAAGCTATTTAAACGAGATTGTTGCCACCTTACAAGTTTGGAATAATATTTGACGAGAGTCAGTCAGTACCCATCGAATCTGAACTCAGCAAAGTACATTTAGAACAGGTGATTGAACGAAGAAAATTACTGTTATTCGGTTGAGAAATGTATTTTCCGTTGTAAGAGTCACTTTCTCGACAGGGTAATACTGTCTTTGTACAGGTTTCCATGCTTAAAATAGCATGGCTTCACTTTAAGGGCCGGGATTTCAAGCAGCTAAAAAGAAATTGATTAATAACTTGTTTTCACCATGGCAACCACCAATCAGATCAGATATCCACCTATGAGCTTATCAACTTCTATTAACTTCCTTATTTGCTGTTCATAATACCGGGCCTGCGTTTCTTATAGGCAACCGGGTCAAACTTACTGTTCAAGTTTTCATTCCACTATAGATTTTCAATTTTCGAATAACTTCCGCTCAATCTAAGTGCTTGTTTAATATCAATTAATCCAGACTTGGTTTATACAAATATTTATCTAGATTATTTTAATAATCAACGATGTAGTATAATGTGTAGTGTAGTAACGATATACAAACACAGAATTGTATATATAGAAATAAAATATGCATAATGTATTTGTCCCGAGAACACCTTACAGTTGCTTTCACCATAGAGCAAAACTCATGACCAATCAGCGATTGGCATTTTAAAATAGGGGCTCGCTGGGTGGCCCCGCACAACTCGTTAATGGCGAAATTATCTGTAAGGTCGTCTCAGGAGGACACATTATAAAATGATTTTAAGTTTCTCAATGTATTACATTCTATTATAATAATCTTTTAACTTGAAAGAATAAAATATGCAACTGTGTTTTGATCCCCGTTGTTTTGCATGGCTTCTAACGGAGCAGGTTTTCCAGGGCTTGGCCAGCTGAGCCAGGGCGGCGTCTCAATGGGCGGCTTCAGCCAGTCCATCGGGCAACTAAACCAGGGCTCCGCTCTCACCTCCGGCCTCAACTCGGGGCTTCCCATAACGTCCACCATGTCTTCTAACGGCAGCACTGTCTACCAGACACACTACGGCCTCAACGCGCTAGGCAAGTACTACTAGCTGACACGCACACGCACACGCACACGCACACGCACACGCACACGCACTACGGCCTCAACTCGGGGCTTCCCATAACGTCCACCATGTCTTCTAACGGCAGCACTGTCTACCAGACACACTACGGCCTCAACGCGCTAGGCAAGTACTATAAGCTCACACGCACACGCACACGCACACGCACACGCACACGCACACGCACTACGGCCTCAACTCGGGGCTTCCCATAACGTCCACCATGTCTTCTAACGGCAGCACTGTCTACCAGACACACTACGGCCTCAACGCGCTAGGCAAGTACTACTAGCTGACACGCACACGCACACGCACACGCACACGCACACGCACACGCACACGCACACGCACACGCACTACGGCCTCAACTCGGGGCTTCCCATAACGTCCACCATGTCTTCTAACGGCAGCACTGTCTACCAGACACACTACGGCCTCAACGCGCTAGGCAAGTACTACTAGCTGACACGCACACGCACACGCACACGCACACGCACACGCACACGCACTACGGCCTCAACTCGGGGCTTCCCATAACGTCCACCATGTCTTCTAACGGCAGCACTGTCTACCAGACACACTACGGCCTCAAAGCGCTAGGCAAGTACTACTAGCTGCCACGCACACGCACACGCACACGCACACGCACACGCACACGCACACGCACACGCACACGCACACGCACACGCACACGCACACGCACACGCACACGCACACGCACACGCACACGCACACGCACACGCACACGCACACGCACACGCACACGCACACGCACACGCACACGCACACGCACACGCACACGCACACGCACACGCACACGCACACGCACACGCACGTCCGGTAAAGATAAATGCAAATGGGACTAACTAGCATAGTAAACGTTGTATCAGCTAAACAATGCCTTTGAACACTTACGACAATTCTAAATGTTGTCTGTAATGAACTATATAATTCAATAGTTAATTAATTATTGAATTTTTAATCGTAACAATTTTAATATATTCAGAGTTTAAGTTCATTGGTTATTGTAAGTTTGTAACTGATAAAAAAAAAATTCCGTGTGGAAACCTCTTTTAATATCTCGAAGCCTCCTCAAGATATCGCGACAATATATAGAGAACGCTAAACGCTACACAATATTTAAAAAATGGCAAATGCCGGGATTGTACTAACGTAAGAATTAAAAAAAAAAAATTCAACTATTCTAATCATAACGGTTGTCGTAATGCAGCCAATTAAAGAACTTATAATTAATTCCCTATCCTAATGAAAACCGTAACGATTCCAATAGTTTTAATTTTGATAACTACGAAACTACAACCCCTTAATTGGTCACTGTTTTAATATTGTGTAGCGTTCTGAAAATACCACCACAAAACATTAATTTGACGCAGTTTTTAAAATGACCCTACTAATTTTGTAGCATGTCAGCACACATGCATGTGCCATGGCTATTGCTCACGAGTGTCAGCACACATGCATGGGCCATGGCTATTGCTCACGAGTGTCAGCACACATGCATGGGCCATGGCTGTTGCTCACGAGTGTCAGCACACATGCATGGGCCATGGCTATTGCTCACGAGTGTCAGCACACATGCATGGGCCATGAATATTGCTCACGAGTGTCAGCACACATGCATGGGCTATGGCTATTGCTCACGAGTGTCAGCACACATGCATGGGCCATGGCTGTTGCTCACGAGTGTCAGCACACATGCATGGGCCATGGCTATTGCTCACGAGTGTCAGCACACATGCATGGGCCATGGCTATTGCTCACGAGTGTCAGCACACATGCATGGGCCATGGCTATTGCTCACGAGTGTCAGCACACATGCATGGGCCATGGCTGTTGCTCACGAGTGTCAGCACACATGCATGGGCCATGGCTATTGCTCACGAGTGTCAGCACACATGCATGGGCCATGGTTATTGCTCACGAGTGTCAGCACACATGCATGGGCTATGGCTATTGCTCACGAGTGTCAGCACACATGCATGGGCCATGGCTATTGCTCACGAGTGTCAGCACACATGCATGGGCCATGGCTGTTGCTCACGAGTGTCAGCACACATGCATGGGCCATGGCTATTGCTCACGAGTGTCAGCACACATGCATGGGCCATGGCTATTGCTCACGAGTGTCAGCACACATGCATGGGCCATGGCTATTGCTCACGAGTGTCAGCACACATGCATGGGCCATGGCTATTGCTCACGAGTGTCAGCACACATGCATGGGCCATGGCTATTGCTCACGAGTGTCAGCACACATGCATGGGCCATGGCTGTTGCTCACGAGTGTCAGCACACATGCATGGGCCATGGCTATTGCTCACGAGTGTCAGCACACATGCATGGGCCATGGCTATTGCTCACGAGTGTCAGCACACATGCATGGGCCATGGCTGTTGCTCACGAGTGTCAGCACACATGCATGGGCCATGGCTATTGCTCACGAGTGTCAGCACACATGCATGGGCCATGGCTATTGCTCACGAGTGTCAGCACACATGCATGGGCCATGGCTATTGCTCACGAGTGTCAGCACACATGCATGGGCCATGGCTGTTGCTCACGAGTGTCAGCACACATGCATGGGCCATGGCTATTGCTCACGAGTGTCAGCACACATGCATGGGCCATGGCTGTTGCTCACGAGTGTCAGCACACATGCATGGGCCATGGCTATTGCTCACGAGTGTCAGCACACATGCATGGGCCATGGCTATTGCTCACGTATGTCAGCACACATGCATGGGTCATGGTTATTGCTCACGAGTGTCAGCACACATGCATGGGCCATGGCTGTTGCTCACGAGTGTCAGCACACATGCATGGGCCATGGCTATTGCTCACGAGTATGCATGGGCCATGGCTATTGCTCACGAGTGTCAGCACACATGCATGGGCCATGGCTGTTGCTCACGAGTGTCAGCACACATGCATGGGCCATGGCTATTGCTCACGAGTATGCATGTGCCATGGCTATTGCTCACGCGTATGCATGGAACATGGCTATTGCTCACGAGTATGCATGGGCCATGGCTATTGCTCACGAGTATGCATGGAACATGGCTATTGCTCACGAGTATGCATGGGCCATGGCTATTGCTCACGAGTGCCTGAGATCCCATGAAGCCATCAGAACTTGACACAACCCGTCTCAGTAAGCATCACCGTACATAACCTTATGTACACATAATACACCGCGTCAATGGTGAATCCGTAGGAATTCGAAGGTTATTTTTAGTGTAGGTAACAAAGTAGGCCCTGTCCGATGCTGACGTTGTTCCACATAGACACAAGTGGTCTTGTTATTGTTAAAGTGTGGGATCTAAAAGTGCTGCAATTAGCATCGTTTAGTGGGTACAAGTCTGTGCGGACTTCCGACGAGGAGGGGGGGGGGGGGGAGGGGGGGGGGGGAGAAAGTCACACCTAGTCATAAAGTCTTCGCGCCGACCTTTCAGCGACTCAAAGACAAACATGAAACTATGACACTGCATGCGTGGACCAGTGTACAGTCTGTGTAGATGTTATGTAGACAAGGACAGTCCGGTGCAGAATGATGTTGACATGCTTTTTACCGTGACCAATTGTTAGATTGCTCAGTGCATGAGTTTGGCTCAGTGGTGGCACACGAGGCTCTTATTCGGAGGGTTGCCGGTTCGTTTCCCGCCAAAGGACTGACTTAAGCCTTTTTTCATGGGTTTTTCTTCAGCTATATGGTGAACGCTGACATTTTGTCCTACTAACAATCCCCCAGCGTTTCTCTATAACTACACAGACTAACTAACTATTTGCCGTCCTTACTGTTCACCTGAAGAAATACAAGTACTCGTCCCTAGGCAGACATTTTAATGGTAAAAACTGTAAATTACACAATATTCGTTTCATGAATCATTTTCGCAACAGATCGATAGATAATGGCTCAGTGTGTGCGTAGAAAACGAGGATCTAATTCGGGAGGTCATCGGTTCGATACCGCTACCGGTTATTCTAATTGAATTTTTTTCCGAGGTTTTCCTCAGTCATAAGGCGAATGCTACAGCCCTATAAGACATTCCTTCTTTACAATTCCAAGTACCAACATACCTATTTACTCTCTTCATTCCAGCAGGGGCGGATCCAGGACCTTTGCAAGGGGGGTGGGACCACCGATTAGAAGATTAGATGGTGCCCCCACCCCCCCCTCCATAAAAAATATTCAAGTTCAGCAGGGGCGACGCTAAGGGGAGGCGAGGGGGGCAGTCGCCCTCGTCTTCGCCTCCCCCCAGTCGCCCCCCCCCCAACCAGTATTTACTACTAGACAATCTCTATGCATTCAAAACCGCGTTCAATTGTCAGATATATATTATTTATTTACTTACATTTTAAGTGTATACTGTATGTACTGTCTACTGTAAAGATATACTTTTATAGGGACGTATTATTAAAATCCCAATTCTAGTAACCTAACCGAACACGTTCTGATGACAACGAAAAACGCAACGAACATTTTATGACACTCCTTCAGTTGGTTGAATTATTCGGTGACTATTAACTATTAACTTTGCGTGACTTCATTCGTTGTTATCCTGCATCAAGCGCAGGTTGCGAGCGCACCTTTCCGTGCAATAATCGCCTTCGAAATTTGACAATATTATCCATCCATTGAACAATCAATCGTCAATGTCATTAATTTGCAACAAGTCGTCCTGCGGTTTGATGCTGAGCACCAGAACGAGCATAATAACACATTTTCTTCCAGTTTAGTACAACAATCCGAAACCCAAGGGTTCACGATGCCGGGGAGGGTGTACTTTACACATCCAGATTGCAATAGCGTTTGCGCCCCTAACTGGTATACTCGCCCCTGAACCGCCTCCCCTAATGTAACATCCTAGCGTCGCCACTGCAAGTCGAGGCGGCGGACATCTGCGAAATCAGCATAACTGTAGAGATAGCTTCTAATATGTCTATGGAAATCAGGCACCCGCACTGCCATGAATCACACGTGCAGCTCTAGGGACGTGTCCGAATTCCTCTTTATCATTGCTAACTCTAGGTCTAAGTCTAAATTTGACGTCATCAATCATCGGTGACGTATGAAGTACTGTCCGAAATCGTTATGTCTAGGTCTAAATCGAAGTTTAGACCTAGCAATCGAAAGTGCACGCTCGTTATAAGTCTTAAAATGGCGGACGAAAAAAAACAGCTGCGAGAAGGAAGACGGAAAAGTGAAATGTTACTTAAGTTTATTATATACATACCTCTAGTATTATTTTATAATGTAAACAGTAATAGGCCTACTCTAAAGCCTAAAACCTGCATCAATACTGGAAAATGAATACTTTTACATTTCCTAACCTCCAAAGGCGTCGGTACAATTCTCGGATTGACCCGTCGAAAAGGCTGTGAACCAATGCTTCAACTCTAGGTCAAATTTCTCGCAATAGGTGGCTCTGCAATAGGTTTAGTACTGTCCGAAATCCACTTAGAATTAGAGTTAGAACATGCTAAATAATTTAAACCTAGACTTAGACCTAGACTTAGACTTAGACCTTAGACTTTTAATTCGGACACGTCCTTGGTTTCACTGCTTATGGCTATACCAGGTAGTGGCGTATGGTTTAGAGACTGATATACATAACATGCGTATAATGATCCTTACCTGTATCATATGTAAGCTACCTCCACCTTCATCCGCTTTCTTCTTTGTCGTTTTATTCATTTTACGTCGCACTGTTTGAAGTTGGGAAACGCACTAGCCCTGCCTACCTGCTGCTACAGTTCTAACCTAACCTATCTGGCTTCACCTGAAGTACGGGGAAGTAAACAATAGCCAACCCACGAAATAAAAATTACCCCAACAAAAACAAACATGCCCCCATGTCCCGCCGCGCACTTTTCAAAAACCAGTGACCGAATTATGTGTTACTAACACGATTCTCTTTGGCTTTTCACGACTCAAGGGGGGGGGGGGGGGGCGATCGCCTCTACCGCCCCTGCATTCCAGTACGTAAGTCGTAAGTTGTAACCGGTTGCAACTTGCTTTCGGATCAAGGAATAGGGTGCGCAACTTAACAACCGGCTACAACTGATCTGGCTGGAAATGAGGGCCCTAATAAGGGGCATGATAGTATTGTCTGACAGGATGACTATGTAACAATGAAGTAGCTTTTTTTGTTTAAAAAACGCTTTCTGTCGGGAAAACTTGTCCCTCGAGCCAAGGAGTACTGAAGTAGCGCGCGCATCGTCAAGCTTTGTGCGGATATGCACATGTTTGTATACAAGACCGCTGCAAGTAATCCTTGATGCGGCCATGTTAGATAGTGACGTCATGAATCGTCCTTGAGATATCGAATAGGACGCAGCCTGGCGGTGTTTTAACGAAGCGTGGTGGTTGTCAGCTGCAGGCAATGATATTCAACAACTATAGTAGGCTAGATCACCAGTCCCCCAACCTTCCACTGTCTAATCTTTGCTTCCACTCAGTAGCGAGCGTAGCGATTTGAAGCCATTTTGAAATGGGTAATTTACATGCTAATTTGGAACTTTTAGTACTGCTAGCGCTGCCAACGGCAGAAAATTGCATTAGAAACTCATATTCCCGCCTGTGTTATTTGCCCATTTCAAGATGGCTTCAAATTGACACGCTTGTGGCTGCTAGGTTAGCCTACTATAGCTGTTGAATATCATTGGCTGCAGGTACCTCTAACGTGGCACCATCTACTCCCCAGATCCAGTGTTCTACGGCCACGACGGCGACGGTCTCAACTGAAGGCGCGTTCGAAGACTTTTGGCGGGAAAACAGCGTCGCAGCGCTCAAGCGGCGAGCGGAGGAACTGAACGTCGCTTCATACCAAACTCTCAACACTATGACGAGGGATGCCCATCTAAGAAGCGGGGGTGTCCAAATCGTGTGACGCGTTTGCGGTTGAATGACACTGTCTTATTAGAGAATCTATAAACGAGTATGTTTTGTCATCTTGGTATTTATTATCAACAAATAATTTCTAATGGTAAATGATGTTTAATATTTGTTAATGTTTTTCGTACAGATGGTAGTTTTACTCAAAACTTGTAAGGAAAACGCCAATTCCATAGTGTAGGAATTTCATTCATTCAAGTAGGCCTACTACCTTCGTTTCGTTAATGTTCTTTGCAACTTTCAGTGTGCGTTTGTTAAAATAGTGACGGATCGCAAAACAAACCCATACGACTGACAGTGATAAGTGTAACATACCTCTTTGCCGACCATGCAGCTCGTATACGATTTTCATGTACAAATACGATAAATATTCACTTGACCTTCACTTGTATACCAGCAAGGATAATAGTTTTAAATTATTCTAAGACTAAGAAATTGTTGTGATCTAATATATGTTTTTATATAAATATAATACGCAACGTACGGAGGGTGTTTTCAAGTGGTTTGCACACGTGTTTAGAGCAGTGACCTTGGTTGCGACATTCAGTATCTAGACTTCAATGTTAGACGTAAATCTGATACCGCAACTTGTTCAACGATTGCAACTCCCTTGCAACGACTAAAGCTAAATTCTAACTACTGTATTTTGAGGGTAAATTATTCAACATGGATGTTTGTAAGAGGCCGGTAGAGCTGATGTGCAGTATATACAGAGTTAGAGGCCTAAATGTTTTTGGTTTTCATTTTACAACCCCGCCGCAGTGACAGTTTACAGTTTATAAACGAATTAAGTTTGTTTGATTTTAATTTTGCCATTAACTGTGAAACTGATCAAGGAAACCGTTTCCTCCAGAAGATGACCCAGGACTTATCAGAAGAAAATGTTTTCAAATCAGTCTTGTAAAACAATAGGTTTCGTGGTTTACGGTTCATGTCACCTTCTAAGATGTTTCCTTTTAACTGGGTTGTGTGCAATAAATTGTGTAAATAGTGATGGTTGCGCGTAGTCATTTCTTTCACACCCTCTTTGACAATAAGGAAGACTCATAGTTAGTTTATTCTAGTAATTATAAGGACACTTTTCTGCATTCACTTTTAATCGATTTTTTTTGACTAACTGTAGATTTTGTATTACTACGTTGCACAATATCATCAATCAAACGTATCGAATCACATAAGAGTATTATTATAATAACCATTTCTTTTCTATTTGGTTAGCTCTTGTATTTTTATTTTTTATTCAGTAATGTGATTTTAGGGTGTTTGAGGAAAGATATCTTCTGTCTCAACGTAACTGAATTTTTAACAGGATCTAGCTGTAATAGTGAGTAACTTCCTGGAACAATAATTGTTCCAGGAAGTTACTCCAGGTAGTCCAGAATTATTCTGGAAATTCGCACAAACGGTTCCTGAAGAGAACATTAACAATAATATACCCGACAACGCTTCGAACACAACTTTAACAGCATCGCAAGAAATTCATATACAAACTTCTTGTAAATGACTCATAGTTGGTTTACCACAAAATATAACACACGGAAAAATTCAAAATTTTGTAACAGTAATTGTTTTTAGCTCTTTGGTTTAAAACTATGTATAATTTAGCTAATCATGTCAACTTTGGTTAGTTGATTCAATGAGTCTTCCCTATTGTACACGTTAAGGGCAGCATCCAGAGTGCGCTGCTATCGGCCGCCGCAACATCGCTTGGACCCACATCAAGGGTGAAGGCTGACAAGAGTAGCTCTCCTCAGAGCCTCGTGGAGCTAAGGTACGTTAGTTCGTGTCCAGAATAAAGGACATACACCTTTTAGTTTCATTTAAAAAATTTCTATACTTATGAAGTCGGCCCAACGTAAGTATACTCATGCTTACGACCAGGGGTTAATTTGAACCGGAACGCACCGGAACGCAGTTCCGATTCCTTTTCCAAAACTAAAACGCGCGTTCAAGTATTATTTCCTAACGTAGGTTACTTCGTATCTCTGAAAATTTCACAAATATAGTTTTGTATTTGTTGGTATGAATGCAAGTTATTCAAGTTTATGAATGACCCCAGACCCAAATACATAGGCAATAACCTTCTGACTGACCAGTGACCACTGACACTAAACAGATAACTTATTAATAATTTCATATTATCGGTGTTCACAATGTATAAATGTGGGCGGGGTTGGTGCCAAATTATATTTGACAAACAAAATATGCGTTCCGGTTTCTTTTCAATTACAAATTAAGCCCTGCTTACGACACAGCCATGTATGACATAACGACATAGCCATGCTTCTCCACCAACGCATTTATGGTTTATGGAAGATTGGATAAGGAGCCATGTTACAATTTAATAACGTAAGGGTAAAGAGGGCCTAAGTCGTTAAGTTGTTTTATAATATCTTGATAACGCCTCAAGATATTAACAAGTGAATCCTACGCGGGATTTGGTTTTGTATAGAAGCAATGATTTTAAAAACTGTCAAATATAGTCATTGCGTTAATATTGTAATTTTAATTATTACTTAATTCTAAAATATTGAACTTATTACATGAATAAAAGTCGCAATTACAGCAACTACTATTGAAAGTTTTTAATTCCAGTGTTTAGCTGCTATAAAAGTAACCAAATTTCGTGTGGGAATCTTATCAACACAATACAGTTCGTTTTGTATGGTTATAATTGCGAACTACCCATGCATTGCCGATAAAAAAAACTCGATTTATTATTTTCGATTTTATAAAAAAATGTAAACGATAATGGCTCAAAACTCTAGTTTAGCCCAATGCACAGTCAAGTAAGTATATTATTTATTGCTATGGAAATGTTTTATTACATGCTACTTTCCATAAGAAAAACAAACTCCATAGCAACCATAAGGAAATCCTATACTAATCACGACTGTGCATATGGCCGAAAACACAATCTGCAGAAACTGTTACGTGCCAACCTCGGGCGTCTCTAAACCTGAGACGACTATGAACTCAAGCCTGTCCAAAATTAGTTTCATATTTAAAATTTGATTTCATATATAATTCTTCTAATGGATAAGATAATCTACACAGAAGATGTGTTTAATTTATGATTATATGATTGGCTGATAGCTGATGCATGGCTGGTGACGTCTTGCCCCATTTGCCTCCTCCATGAATGTAAACTTTCAGCAGAAATGATATTTCATATGAGTAATATTTTTGTGTTTAGGAATTTTATCGTAATCTAATTTAGTAATGAAACAATCCCATGCAAATACCCTCTGTCGCAACAAGTGACAAGCTAAGGGGGCGGACTCAGCGGGGGATGAGGGTGGTCCTGCGAGGGAGGGGCGGGAGGGGAAAAGGGGTTGAAATGTCATCGCGACAGGGTTTCCGATCAGCTCAACTGGGTATTGACAAGTGATGTTAGCGTTGCGTGTTAAAACATTCGTTCTAACAAAGTTGTTCAAATGACACGAGCATAGTCAAGACATTAATTTTGTAAACGGTGACTTTGGAGCCGTCCTAGCAAGGAATCACTCAATGAATTCGAAGTTGCTCTGAATCGGCCTTGTTGATTCTGGCATTTGTCAGCAGGTGTTCGCACTGTCCGATCACTGATTCATATATTTCGTATTTGAAATATCGATCTTTGATTGGTTATCGCTCACTCGTCTATGGTGTTCGGAGCCTACAGGGTTGGTTTAGTCGCTTTAAATTAAAGTCCCCCACTGAAAATAAGTTTCATTACTGAGTGGGTAGACTATAATAAAATAATGTGAATTTATTTATTTTATTTAACAGTAACTTGTCAAGACATGCAGCATTGTTTGCATTCCCAGTTGGATAATAACTTAAAAAACATAATAAATTCCCGTTGAAAAACAAAATACATATATAACAATGTTTTTTTAGTAATGCTCTTCAACTAGAAATATCTGACAATGTATGGTAGGCCTATCTCCATTCTTCTCAACACACGCACGATACAGTCATGTCTGATCTGAAGATATGAGTGCAGACATTTTAAGTTTGACATAGTTCAAAAGTCCCCCCCCCCCCCCCTTAGTTATGTGACCACTGCCCAGCACCAGCACACAAGTGTGACATGATTCTAATTATTTAATATGACATGAATGAAAATATGATATGATTGTAGGGTTGTCACGGGGTAAGGGGTGGTCATGCACATAGCGATGGAAGGGAGGAGCAGGGAAGCTTCAAACCATGGTCAAACTAAGAAAATCACAAGTGCATAATATATATTATATACACTTCACCCCAACACCTAAACAAACAGACAGAGTAAAGTATTCGGCGTAACTGGAGTCGATAGAGAAGATCTCTACCAAAGGGGCAACTTCATCGATTGTGTGTGGCAGAACTGAGGCCACGGTCCAATCCGAGACCATCGTCCCGTCGCACCGCAACATTTGAACGGAGCTTCAATCTGAACTATGTATTGATTGTAAGTGGTATTGCTTTATTTCCAAATAGAAACATAAAAATACATTAACATGTTATTTTTGTTCATGTGCCTTTAGACCTGGTTTACTGACATTTTACCCGGGTAGGTGAAATGGCCCACTTAATTTTACCTACCCGCATCAGTTATGTAAACCAGGTCTTAGGACGTGTCCGAATTAAAAGTCTAAGGTCTAAGTCTAAGTCTAGGTCTAAGTCTAGGTTTAAATTATTTAGCATGTTCTAATTCTAATTCTTAGTAGATTTCGGACAGTACTAAACCTATTGCAGAGCCACCTATTGCGAGAAATTTGACCTAGAGTTGAAGCATTGGTTCACAGCCTTCTCGACGGGTCAATCCGCGGATTGTACCGACGTCTTTGGAGGTTAGGAAATGTAAAAGTATTCATTTTCCAGTATTGATGCAGGTTTTAGGCTTTAGAGTAGGCCTATCACTGTTTACATTATAAAATAATACTAGAGGTACGTATATAATAAACTTAAGTAACATTTCACTTTTCCGTCTTCCTTCTCGCAGCTGTTTTTTTTCGTCCGCCATTTTAAGACTTATAACGAGCGTGCACTTTCGATTGCTAGGTCTAAACTTCGATTTAGACCTAGACTTAACGATTTCGGACAGTACTTCATACGTCACCGATGATTGATGACGTCAAATTTAGACTTAGACCTAGAGTTAGCAATGATAAAGAGGAATTCGGACACGTCCTAAGCATTCTA